>JAGDQP010025582.1:0-26794 GCA_022664845.1 Lepisma saccharinum
TGCTGCACGGAAACCGAAACACATTTCTCTTTTTGCAATGCGGGAGTTCTTATTTGAACGAAAGAAGTGACGTTCTGTAGCGTGAGATAACCAGTGTTGCCAGACGTACAATAATAGAAACGTTTTTTTAATTACTAGAAATAAAAGTCTAGGTCAAATTTCATGCATCTCGTACTTGATCTTAAAAATAACACGTTCCAGTTTTGAAAGCCAGATAAGAACAGTGATGGGCAGTCGTTGCATTAACCACATTACACCCTTTTTGAACAAAACCGCCTGGCAAGCCACAAGCCACATGAGCTGTAGATGCTCGGTTGAGAAAATATTACTGAAAGAAACAACAACTATTTTTTCGGTAATTTCTGTATGGTTTAAAACAATTAACTATTGAAGTTAGTATTGTTTATAACAGATATTAATTTTTTTTTGTATCTATTCGTTACAGGTGTCCTACAGACGAAATGGCCACAATGAAGTGGACGAGCCAATGTTCACTCAGCCACTCATGTACCAGAAGATAAGGAATACGAAACCAGCCCTCGAGAAATACGCAGATCATCTGATAACTGGAGGTGTTGTCACAAAAGAGGAAGTCCAAGTAAGTTCATTGGATTAATTAAAAAAAAAAAGTAGTTTTGAAGTAGAAGGATTATTGAGAAATGTTATATCAGAACGTATGAATAAAATACTAGTTCTGGAGCAAACATTCGACGTAAATGATTGATTCAAAAGTTTTGCTTTTATCCAGCCTTTGTAGTCTAAACAGTTACGGTCACAGACTTCAGAATTGCACTGAGGAGGCAAGCAGGTGAGAGTCCTGCTGCCGGACATCCTAAACCATGTTTCTCAGTTTCACCGGTCGAATGCTGGGATAGTACTGAAAGTTCCTCATCTCTACGAGCTTCCTCATCCTTATCCCCTGCAGAGTGCTCGCTGAGGAACGTCATTCTGCAGATATGTGATGGCTTAAACCACAACTATATGTCTAGTCTCTAGAAAATATAAAGTTGGATTAGATGTTGTTCAAGCGTATGGAAAAGGTTCGAGCGTATATGGTAGTGTGTCCTTTAAAATACGAGTCATGCTTAAATCTATAAGACGAGACCGTTTTTAGAAAACTTAATTTTCTTTCGTTTGAAAGATTCTCATGTAGGAAAGAAAACGTGACCAGATTTTCGATGATAAGAACATCGAAAAATTTGTTCTGTTTTAATGATCGGTTCTGGATCTCTGCCGGGACAGTTTTGTTGGAACTAGTATCTTCTGATATTTAAAACTCACCTTAAAAAGTAAGGTGTGGAGATGTCTTAACGTTTCTAAATTCAGTTAGTGGCTAGGCATTTCACAACGAAACTCGTTCCAACGTCAGGTCAAACGGAGATGTAATGTGAGTGTGTCTAAAGTCTGTTTGTGAGATTTGTTAATATGTAATGATAAATAAAATGTATATGTTGAATATGTGATGCAAAATGTAAATAATTCATGTACACCCCAAATCAGAAATTCTTATGCAAAACTATGCAAGATAGCATTTAGTGAAAATGGAAGATTTATTAAGTAGCGACCATACATATTGAAAAATAGAGTAAATTCAAAAACTTTTTTTTTACAATATTACTAGTACAATAGCATTATTGTCGTAGTCATAAAAACATGTATTTAGATAGTTCAAGCAAGTGTCACGAAGTAGGTCCAGAGATGGCGCGCGTCATTGTGAACTTTGAACACACAGTTTCAATATTAATTAGGCGAATCATGTAGGGATGTATAAAGAAATTATAATACTGAAACATTATGTAAAGAGACGAAGTATAGTTTCTCAGTGCAATTCCATATGTATGAATTCATGTTAAGTTTTATATAAATACATGTAAGCATTTGTATTACTTACTATAACAACATATCAAGGCAGGTCGTTAGTAGATTATTACCAAACACAATATACCCTTATAGGCGTATTAGTTATTTTTACTAATTTACATTCCCGTTTGCAGGGGAAGAGAGGTTCCTAAACAATAGTTCTCTCTTTCGCCGGAAATATTTGGCAGCCCCCCCGCAATCAGAAGAGAGGTCCCTAGTTGCGAGTTGTCTTTCTCGTTGAAGATGTTCCGGTTGGCGTAATAGCCTCTCATGCTAGATATTGTAAGAGGTTCTCAAGAGAAGTGTGTATCTTTCGCTGGAAAACATTCTCTTGATTTGGCACTCTCTCCACGGAAGGTCGTCATATTACAGATCCAATCGTGTAGGAGCAAGACTCTGGGGAACGTCAAACTATATACTCGCATATGAACTTCCGACCGAGTAGCTGTGCGGTCTAAGATGTTAGGCCAACGACTCGAAGGTTCCGGGTTCGAGTCCCGGCATGGGTGTCTTTTAACTTGAACGTGACTGATAATCGTGACGGACCGAAGCCAACAGTTACTAGACTGGCCCATATAAAATAAAGTTTATCAAAGTTTTTTTATCGTATATGAACTATTATCGCACGATGAGCGTATTTATATTATAATTCAGTAGACTGGTGTTCTAATCTGTGGGGATAAAGTCTGTTTGAACAATCCTTTTTCGTTATTAGTCATTTCGTGGCTCTTGGAAGTCATATTAGCAAGGTTTTCTCATAATTCACGTACTTCCACCCCCTTCGTAGTAGAAGGAAGATCAACTGGATTATCACCGGCCTGGCTTATTCTACTACTGACGCCCGTTCAGGAACGACGACCGTAGCTCAGCTACTATTTTATGTATTATTTTGAATGACGTGATGTGGTGGTCTTCCTGTAAGTTTTTATATAATTCTGACACTGGGTTACCTAAGTTGGCATTTCTTTCGTGTTCGTTGAGACGTCTCCGTTGTGGATTCCACTGGAATTAGAATCTGAAAAACGCCCATAAAAAGGGTTTGCACGCATCCTGGAAAACTTTTAGATTTCTTTTGGTATTGGTTCTAGAAATTCTTCTGTGGAAGGGAAGACAGGAATAAGAGAAAAGAACTTTATGACAAGATAACTGAAATAAGTAAAAAGAAAAGAGGCAGAAGATGAATGACTCCAAGTATTGCTTTAGTAAGAGAAACAAATGAGTTTACGGAACTGGCCAAAAAAAAAATTGGATTTCAGACTCATTATAAAGACTCAACTTCTGTGAAAAGATGTTGAGAAACAAAGAGAAGAATCCTTTCATTTGAACGAGGAGCTTGCTTAATATGCTATGTATTACACTATGTAATACATACTGTTCACTGTTTAGTGATCAGTTTGATTTTGGCTGCTTTGGTTCACAGAAATTGATTCTGTTAGGATGAAGATCTATTGTTAATCGTGCTTTCTTTCTTTCTTATAAGCGAGCCAGTCTGTACTTTTTTTCTGACAGAAGTGTTATATATGTCTGCATTTGATTATTTTTGTATTGAAAATATGAATAGTAAATGTGGAGTTCTTTCTTTAAAAACTATACAAAAAGCAATGGGTGTATCGGGTGGCTGTGAAGGGAGTCGGGAGGCCACTTAAAAAAGTTATTTTTGTATGATTACGTAGTTACCATAATCACTAACTTTGATTAAGCATTTCTAAGATATGATATGGTATGTTATTAGCGTATGTATGGAAAAAATAAAGTTAAATATAACTGGAAAAGTCTTGGTTTTTAAAATGGATAAAAGGTGAGAACCCATGGATATTCCATCGAACAAGTGGAATCATGACATAGATGGGTATTCAGTACCTTCAAAAAAAGTTAACAATAATAGTGCAGATCTTAAATATGTTAAAATCATATTACCAGCATAACACGAACAGGTTAGGTAAGGGTTTTTTAAAAAAACAATGCTTTGTGCCCGCATTATGTGCTCCAAAAACGATCGAAAGATCATACATGCAATACGTAGGGTTTTTCACAGACGCGAAACAAAAATCGGGTGTCTTATGAGGTTACAGCTTTGCTCTGCGATACGAAATTTCGAATGACAGAAAACGGTTGATAGAAAGAATCTCCAAACGAGGGAATTTTCGGTATAACGAAGAGAAGGAAAATGCAGCGAGGTGATTATTTGCACTTTTGGATAGTCATCGGATTTTATTATGTGCGTCGTGCATTGCTTGGGAACCTTGGCAGTTAGTGCTACTTGCAGCAACATTCTGTGTGTTGGAAATATTTATATTATATACGTATATCGTTATTTTTTAAGTATTTTTTATACTCTTAATGGATAACATGATAAGCTTATTATTCTTACTAGGTACATTGGGATATGAGTTAAGTTTTCATGAATAAGAGAGTTCATAAGTGAATTTTACAGTGAAAGCAGTTGTAATTAGATGTTCGAGATACGAAATTTCGATTTTAGGCTTTTCTATGAACGTGGTACATTCTTAAAGAGGGGGGGGGGGGGGGACTTGGTGAGAGAGAAGAAATATACTGATGAATAATTCAATATTTCGTGCATCACTGGAGCAGCGTCTTAAAACACATGAATTTGAATTTAATTCAGGCCTGTAGCTAACTTTTGGCTCAGGTAAAATGGATTATGATGGGTCAGATGGTGGATTGAAGACCATGGGAGGAAAGGGAAGAACCCTAATAATAATAATAATAATAATAATAATAATAAAAAAAACGCACACAGTATTTGTCCAGCACAAAGCCCACATGGCACGAGCTGGGATCGAACCGAGGACCCCACGCACCAGAGGTAAGCGGTCTACCACTGAGTCACCGCGGCCGTTAAAAACACATGAGGTTTCAGCTTGTATACAAACTGTTGACTACTAAGATTCTTAACATTATTTTTTCCTTTTCTGTGACCACGTTGTTAATGTATGTATTTCCTCCCAATCATTAGTTTATTGGCTCTCAAAACTGTTAATACTTTTTTTTTTAAACTACTAATACAAAATTTGACAGTAACGAACTTATAGGGTGTCCACATATTCATTGTCAAGACGTTCTTGAAATCTTATCCAGGTGTCTCCAGAGTTCTAAGACGCATTTCTTTGTGTATTATTACAATCACATTTTCAATACCTGTCAAGAGGTGATGTACATGACATGATTTCGAAACAAAAAGCATATTCTTTAACCATCTTCTACACCCAAAAATTACACGGCATAAGGCCTGGAGAACGTGCTGGTCCTGTTAGAAGTCGCAATCCATCCCTGTCCGAAAAAAAATTATGGACATGTACAAATTCATAATATAGGAGTTTCATTTGTGTGAAATTCTCTGTAGATTTTGTGGTGTGTGTATTTAAAAAAGAGATTGGTATTGTTTGGTTCTAATTGGACTTACGTCTGCTGAGAATTTATTGCTGATCACTAATTGAAAATGTAAATATTTCAGGATGTCAAAGGAAAATACGACAAGATCTGCGAGGAAGCTTACGAAAATGCAAAGAAAGAGACCCACATCAAGTACAAAGATTGGTTGGATTCTCCTTGGTCCGGATTTTTTGAGGGTAAAGATCCTTTGAAAGTGTCTCCAACGGGCGTTAAGGAAGATACTCTCGTGCATATTGGAAAGAGGATATCATCTCCACCTCCTAACGCAGCGGAGTTCGTTGTTCATAAAGGTAATTCTACGGTCAGAGACTTCAAAAGTGAATACATCCGCCCGGCCCTGCCGCAACAGTAAAATAAAATATTTTGTTCCTGTTACCGTGGAATGGGGTGAAATTGATCACTTGCACTTTTGTACATTTACTTAAACATATTGAGGTATATTCTTTAGTGGTATATTGAATATTTGTGTCATAGCAACCGTATACGAACAACTTTGTTTTTCGGTTACTCTTATTATGAAAAAGAAATGCTGTATGAGCGACAACTCTGTAACTACATCAGCTTTCTAGACTTTCCCGCCCAGAACTGCTTTAGATATTACTATTAGGTTTTCATATTTTAGGGTGTTGCATACAATGTCCTGGTTTCAAATCATTAAACAATGCCTTTTTCTGTTGTCCCTTAAGCCATAAAGTTAGCATTTTGTCTGGGGGTTGAGATTATCATCACTTTCATTATGATAATTTTGTTTGAAACTTAAACCACCTAGGAAGGGGTTGGGTTTATAGTCTACAAACTCACAACAAGATTAGCTGCAAATATTTCGAAGAGCACGTCATATAACTCAAGAGAAATGCGTCAAATATATTTCGACAACCTGAAAGAACCTATGTGATGTACCGCCAAACACACACACACTCAATTATGATGACTGGAACTGTACAGACGATCCAGGATCCGGGAGAGTCGTAGTTCAGCGGGGATTCAAGTACCCCGAACAAGTCTGCAACCATACAAAATCATCAACTGTTGTGTTATGTGTCTCCGCTTCAGGTCGTCTTCTGCCACTATATATTGTTTATACAAGTGGGAATTTTGAGACACATGGTGTGGAAATTGTCTCTGTGGTGTTGCATTCTGTTCAAATTCATGGTACTCAAGAGGGACCTGATATAACAAAACAAAACATGGGTGGATTAATTCACAATGCTTCCACGACTGGTTTTTGACACAATATGTTCTTGTATGTGCCATTTTCAGGGAGTTCTTTATTTCGAGATTTTGTTACACTTAAGAAAAGAGAAATAACATCCTTTTTCATGTATATCTAAAAGGTTGTTTTGTGACCAAAGTCTGATCATACTCACCCCAATAGCTAAAATCTTAAAAACCACTTGGTAAAATTTTGTTTTTAGTGCGATTGATCATTTGTAGGTAAGGTAGAAGAAGCATTCTATAATATTTCTCAAGGGCGAACAATCTCACCCCAAATAGGTGCGAGATTGTCCTGCACCTTAATCCCTCCCGAATAATGGATACAGCTTTAGAAGTGAACTTGTATGCATTTGAAAGAGAAAAAGCTATTGCATGGTCGAACAGATTTTTTGAATCGTTTTTCACAAATAGTAAAGAGCAAGTAATAAATTGTTACAAAGTGATCAGACTTACCCCACTCCGCGATACAGTAAGTTGAATGAATGCACATCAGTCTGCATTTTATGAAAATTAGCCTTCATTACACATAATGATATTTTGTACTGATGTGTTTTCTTGGAGGATAAAAGTAATTTCGTGGGTTGATATCTAGTATTGTTCTATATTCTTCCTTGGTTCTGACCACTTTTGCTTAAATTTGTGAACTGTTTATTATTAAATAATGTTTGTGAATTAGTATTCAAATTTGCGTGCGTCTCTTTTACGTTTGCTATCAAATTTAATAGTTTTTTCATTTTCCAGTTTTCTTTAGAACATCAATTAATTGAAACTAGTAGAGCATTTACATATTTTGATTAGATTTAATTGTCACTACTATCGTAGTAATTTGCAGACACTATTTCAATTATTTATTGTCGATTTCAGGTATCGAACGTATTCTAAAGGCACGTATGGAGATGGTTGAAGCTCGAACTGTTGATTGGGCTATGGGAGAAGCCATGGCGTTTGGTTCTTTGCTGAAGGAGGGTATCCATGTCCGTCTCAGTGGTCAAGATGTTGAGAGAGGCACGTTCAGGTAAAAATGTTACTCTTCATTGTTTTGTTTTGTTTTGTTTTAGTTATGATTGTTTTGTTTCTATAAGGAAGTGACCTTCTGAGCCTGAACTCACTGTCCGAAGGAGGGAAGGTGGGACCCAACCTGTTTGGTGAAGTGGAACGGTCGCTAAGATCAGCACTGAGGAAGCATGCCTGTTCGAGCATGCGGTATTAACTGAGTATTTCCAGGGTTTGCCTAGACGAATTACCAAGGCAAACCAGTGTGATACGTAGACAAACTGCCGAGTTAGGATATCCGTCACACTTGGGGCAATCGTAGGCCATAGGTGCCTGTCTGGCCAATATAATTAAGTTAAAGGGAGATACTTGGGCCTTACTTTTACATTTGGCTTATTACTAAGGGAAAAGACAGAGGAAACCTGGCCAAATCAGGAGTCCGATTCAGAACCTCAAAGTTAGAAGACTTCGCCGAGCCTCTACTCTCGGTTGAGACCTTGGTAATTCTGAAATATTTATTTTTCTGTGTTGTTTCATCACTTTTTATTGCGTTGCGCCTGTTGGTTCCCTTTTTTTTAAAACTGTCATTTAACACTGATAAAGTTGTTTCAAGGATAACCCAATTCTTATTAGTGGTCCTAATGTACATTGACAACAGTAGCTCCTTGTACACACTGCTAGTAGAACCAGAAATGGCAATAAAGATGAGTTTGATGACGTTTCTTGGATATCTTTATTCGTATATGTTTAATGTCTAGGCACAACTACGGACAAAAATTTTGACGCATGTCTGTAGCTGACTTTTATTCTTTCAGAAATAAATATATTGCAACATCGTATATATTTGTGGACTTGCAGAGGTATGCGCAATTGTTTGTTGCACTTGTATAGAAAATGATATGCAGTCAAACAAAGATGATACGGTATATAAAAAGATTATAATTTCATCAGCAAAAAATAAGTCCAGAAATCGTACTAAGTTGCATATCTCGCATTCATTTTTGTAACCCAACGGAAAATATAAATCCTAGTTTTAATTTCCTTAAGTAGATGTCGTACACGGGACGGACATCCTTGCGAATTGTCCATAGTAGTATCACCATGACGACGCATCAGATATTTAACAATTGACTAACGCGTTATGTATGTCAGGAGAGAATAATGCCACCGAAAACGAGGGTATAGATAAAATTGGATATTTGTAGGAGGCGTATGGATGTAGGTGAGGAGCGTAATAAGGGTTGTTAAAGGTTTCAACTACGCTCAAACTGAATGAGGGCTCCTTCCCAAGGGCGGCGTTTTGAGGTGTTTGTTGGCAGAATATGGATTCAGCACGAAAGGACAGATCAGAACTGGTGTTATGCAACTGGGCGTGTAAGGAGACTGGAGCATCTAGTTTGTTGTTGGTACAAATGTAACAATGGTTGTTAATTTTAATATAAAAGGTCGGTTTGTTTCTTCCAGTCGCTGGTGGTGATGTAAGGAATCGTTCAATGAATGTCATTTCGTTAATCCGTTGATATTAACGGAAAAGAGATGCCATAATAGTTCATAGTATTTTGATTGGATTGTCGTGTGTATGAGCGTTGTAATCTTCACCCTTCATTTACTACTACACAGGCCTCCTCTCTTTTCAGTCATCGTCACCATGTATTGCACCACCAGAAAGTCGATAAATCAACATACCGGCCGTTGTGTTATTTGTATCCAGATCAAGCACCATACACAGTGTGCAACAGTTCTTTATCCGAGTTCGGTGTATTAGGTAAGTAAACAAGTTCCATCCTTTTTTTTTTTCTTCTTTTTTTTGGAACGGAAACGGTCTGAAGTATCTACTTTCAGAGAGCACTCCATTAAAATTACTGAGGTATTATTGGAAGTAGTAATAGCATTATTGGAAAAGATAGCTTAGCGTTGTTGGAGTCCCATCTGCACACCCAGTTTCACAGAAAAAGGCCGATGAAACCTTGTTTAAAGTCCAGAAATCTGGCAACACTGACCTAATTTACGTGACAGGTACAACAAACTGAACGCTTATTTAAAATATATACCGAATACATACTCGGGTTTGCCATGTTTTGCAACTTACCGGACCTATGGGCCCTTTTCTATCAAATCGAAGTGTATGTCTTGTAGTAGTATTTATTTTACTTTAATTTCAGGGTTTTTAATCTGAATTTTTCCCCGCAAAATAAGAAACATTTCAAATTTACGAAAGAATGTTGAGTTAATATGATGTGGCACAACGTTCCACAAACTGTGGCCCGCGATCTTCGCCCTTGTGGTCCTCTGAGTCTAATCTAGATTGAGCATAAAAAAGGGAAAGTGCGCCCTGTGCGATACGCACGCGCCGTGAACGGAACATGGGGAATGTGGAGGTAGCGCTCCACATATTCTCGACCTTCGGTACGAAGTGAGGTGGAGTGGTCAGTCCCATGCTCAACCGCCTTTACCGTCCCAAGGTACCCGTGAATACCAAGGACACACTGGTACTCAATTTGATAGGAGGCTCAGAGCGCCAGGCGTGGGAACACTGTGAAAAAAATATCGAGCGTCCTGGCCAGGATTTGTATCCGGTCCACTCGATTTGTAGTCAGACGCGCTACCGCCTGAGCCACGACGACTCCTAGAGCTTTAGTTAAAAAAAAAAAATCAAGTTCAAGAGAATTACGTAGCACACAGTATAGTTGAGAATCAAAAAGAATCATTTCGTCTGGCTCCATAAGAATACAATGACTATTCAAAAAATGGAGAATTATATGCGCTCGTATTTTCCACTGATTGACAGCTCTTTTGTGGGTGAAGTGTAGATAAACTTTATTTTGTATGGACCATTTGAGTAACTTTGATTAAGGCCCATGACAGTTATATGAGTGCAACGCTGATTAAAATCCACAAACATCCATCCCATCTCCAAGGCGGGATTCGAGCCCGCGACCTTGGATACCATGGTCTAACGCCTCACTTCACGACTAGCTTGGTTGACACGAGGAAGATAGAGGTGATACAAATGCTATTGTGAAAATTAAATTCCCCATAGATCTATAAAATATTCTTGATAGCCTTGTGGTATTAAACTATGTGGGTTGACTGAAAAGTTCTCGGCCTACCCATGAAGCATTTGTCACGGCCCAATTTTATTTTTGGTAGCTATAGTACAAATTTTTGGAAGGTTCCATACCTACCAAATTTCCCACCAATATCTTTTTCTCTGTTTCGGGTATTGAAGACTGAAGTGCAGTTATCCATTGTCTGAAAAATGGATAAAGTGAGCAAACATGGTGTTAATCAAAACTTGCAGAAAAAGGAAATGAGTGGACAGGACATCTACAAGAACATGATGAAAACTAGAGGAGGATGTTAAACCGTGGGCTTGTGTCCAAGATGTCCCAGAACGTTTCATCGCAGATAAAGTGGACATATCCCAGGAACGTGTTGGACCCATCCTAACAGTTGTGCTGGACATGCACAAGGTGTCAAGTCGCTGGGTCCCGAGAATGTTGACTGTTGAAAACAAACGCGACAGACACCGTCATGTCTGCCGCATACTTGATCCTCCTTGAGCCAGACTATGTGAAATTTCTGGAACGTTTTGTTACCATGGACGAAGCATGAGTTCACTTTCAGCCAAAATCCAAGGTGCAATCAAAACAATGGAAACACCCCCTCCCTCCCCCCTCAAAAAATTCAGGTCAGACCCATCGGCTGGTAAGGTTATTGCCTCTGTTTTGGGAATGCGAGGGGTGTCATACTGGCGGAATAACTCAAAAAGGGTGAAACTGTGAACGGTACGTATTATACTGCTCAACTGAAGCGTTTGCGGGAGGCCATCAGGGCGAAACGGCCCGGAATGTTGAAGAAGCGTTTCCTTTCCCACCAAGACAACGCACCCGCGCACAGGTCCACCATTGCAATGTTTGCCATCGAGTCCTGTGGCTTCGAACTGCTTCTACATCCTCCCTACTCACCAGATTTGGCCCCCTCAGACCTAGAACCCACTGTTCATCAGATGATGACGTCATGGGTGCAGTGGCGGACTTCTGTGACATGTGGGATGAAACGTTCTACACGGAAGGCATAATAGGTCTGCAGCACCGAGAACTTTCCAGTCACCCCACGTAATATGTGATTTCTTTCAGCTATAAAAGCCGAATATAAAAGTGAATATTAATTAGTATTGTTTAAGAAATATTAGTGTAGTGGTATGAATAATAACTCAAAACACAGACACACACACAAATTCCCTTCGAAGAGTTCAAGAGTACGGTGGTCCGTAGAACCTCTCAACTCATAAAATTGGTCCGCACTTGAAAATAGTTTGCGGAACCCTAATCTAGCATATCAATACTCAAGTAAAGAATTATTACACATGACTACAATAGGGGTGTTACTTCTGAAACTAAATCACAGTTTGCTACTTCTTAATTCACATAGTACCCTTATTGGTGAACACCACATTTAGAACCAGAACTACTTGAGTAAAACCCGGGACCTTTTTTCTTTCCTTTTGTGGTTATTTGTGAAATAAGGATAGTATAACAATTAGGATGCTGGTACTCCTTTTGCCCCCACAGTAGTATAGCTATAAACATGAAGTTGAATAACTTGATATGAGTTGAAAATCTCCAGTATTGTTCTACGGTATTGATCTTCGGTAACATATCAGTTATATCATTTGTATGTTCTTCTTTTACATGTAAGACTTTAGTTTCCATGCTAGACATGAGTTACTTTTCTTTAAAAAGAAACATACATTCTATATGTAGATTGTTTTACTATTCCAATGACAAATTATGTACTATCACTACCCACATAGCAGAGTACGTCCCATTTAGATCCCATTACCGTCAGAATGGTCCTGCTCCCATAGCGATGTCCTAAGGACGTCCGTGGGATAACTGTGGGCAATACAAACAGTTCATCCCGTATGGAGGTCCATTGGATGTCCCCCGGAAAGCCGTGCGGGATTACCTACCTGGAATTTCTATAAATTAAATCGACCTTACTATTATTATTATTTAATTAATTATAACTATACGAAGGATATGCCTTCGTATAGTTATACGAAGGATTAATTATAACTATGCGTCCCATGGATGTAAACGGGACTTAAACAGGACGTCCCGATATCTTGCCAGGAGATCTGTCAGATATCCCTGGGAAGTCATTTTGCTATGTGGGTAAATGCATTTGAACTATTGAATTAATTTTGATACTGATTTGATCTCAATGTTGAACAAGAACCCGGAAGCACTCACAGCAAAAGCAAAAGTGTTAGCTACACGACTCCGTTACGTTGTTTACTTCATGGTATCTGTATGAGAATGAAAGGGATTTCTTCACACTGTATTCTTAAAACTCAACAGATTTTCACTCCTAATTAAATTTAAGCTGAAAAATATTAGTACATTCGAAAAAAAAAATAGTTTTTAAGCATATTTATTTTGTACGTTCCTCGGCTAATATTTTATGTTCATATTATGAAGTATATTAGCTAGAAAGTTCTGATGTCTTCTGGGCTGTTTAGTTTGTCCTAAAATTATACTGAAAGCGAGGCCCAAAACTCATTAACTCTTTTTAGCATTATCACTGAGAGCAACAGTTGAAAGTATATAATATGTTAATTAAGGAACCTTGATGCATTTTCTTTTGGTGGCAGGGGTTAAAGATACTTCACAACAATATTATTTGAGATGATTTTATCACAACAAGTTATGGCCTTTTTTTTTTTTGCTGGTGCAACCGACCCTCAGTTTGAACGTGTTTGTGAATGTTTTTTACGATTTTCGTGATCAACTTGAAATTGAAGCATTTGTGCTATTCAAAATGTCCATGTATTGGCTCACTAAAATATACTTGATCATATTAATGCTTGTTTTTGAATGTCGAATACGTCTGAATGAAGTGATTAGAAGTTTGTTTTCTGTCTTTGTGTAATGCACCAAATACGTTAATTGAGTAATGCCAGCTAGGACTTGCTATTAATTTCGCAGATTGAGACGTGTGCATCTTCAGGTATGAATAAAGGGGTGGGAGGATCAACCGGCATTAGTCACGAGTGGATGTGCTGCATTACGGAAGATAAGGAAATTATTTATTCCACCACGTGAAGTAGTAGTCGTTTTATATATTATTGTACGTATTTATACTTGCCTATTAATAAACCTACGTTTTAGGTTCTCCCCCCCCCCCCTAGCCTAATACGAATTTTACTTGTATGTTGTAGTATTGTTCTTGATGATAGAAATTCTTACACCATTACCATTAATACTTCCAGGTTTCGAAGTTGGCTATTCAATGACCAATCCGAATGCTTTGGTCTGTTGGGAAGCTCAGTTTGGAGACTTTAGTAACACAGCTCAATGCATTATTGATCAGTTCATAGCATCGGGACAGGCTAAGTGGGTTCGTCAATCTGGAATCGTCATGCTTCTGCCCCACGGTATGGAAGGCATGGTAAGTCTTGATGTATAGGCGCCTATGCTTATATAACAGTTTCTGATTTATAACTAACTATACAGGAGATCTGTGTGTGATAAAATAACTTCTCAGATTTCACATTTACTGTACGTTTTGCGGATCTATAAGTAAAAAAAGCACACAAAACTTTATTCTCAAATAATAATCGCCTTAACTTTGGTGTAGGACAGTCATGCTATTTTGGTACTATAGAGATATTTATAACATGCAAGCAGAACTTGTACACAGTGAATGCATGTTCTTTTAACGTAAAACTTGTTTTAATACCATGAAGGTGAAATTACTTTGAGCTATTCCACCTCTCACGAGTTTTAGATTACTAGTGTTAAGTATGTCACATTTATTTTTATTTTCGTGGGTGAATCCGAATTTAGGAAAGGAATCCTATAAGTTGTACAGTTGTGTACGGGTATCACTTGTACGCTGTCTTCGAAGGCATGTAGCGAACAAAATTCAAAACGAACCGGTATTGTCTTGATATTTAAAGAACCCTCGTCTGCTTCCAGAACTTTTAACAAACTAATTACCTTCATCAAATATATTTACGTGCGATTCGTCTCGTAGGTTGTAGTGTTGTATACCATTTTCCAGGGAAACCTCCAGCCCTTACTCAAGAAGTTGGACTCTTCCTGGCCCATTTGATAGAACATAGTTACATATACTGACCAGTCACATTAACAGGGAACCTTATTTTGAGCTTTGGAAATCGTATACCCTGTTCTGTAAAATATTTCCTAGCACACATTGAATTGAACTGTTTTCAAAATTATTACAATTTCCAAAATTATTATCCTTACGAAAATGCTTTATACAAGGCGAATTTTATGTTGAAGTAAAAGTATTTTAAAAACTATGATTTTTAAATGGATACGTCTTTCAATAAAAAAATAGTTTAAAAGTATGAATTTCAAGTTTACGCAGTGTCTCTCAGTATGTATTGGCATGCATTTTAATATTCTGTTTCGTCTGTGTAACTGTTCTTCTTTCCATTAGTCCAGTGAATGGTTTTATCGTTGAATATTTCAGGGCCCTGAACATTCGAGTGCCAGGCTTGAGCGATTCCTACAGTTGTCTTCAGATGATCCTGATTATTTCCCACCTGAGAGCGAAGAATTTTCTGTTCGACAGTTGCACGACATCAACTGGATTGTAAGTATTTGAAATAATAAGTTCCTTTCAGGGTTTGTGACCAAATAGACAATGGTAGGGAAGGGACAGTATAGCAGCGAGTAGCATTGCAGACGTTGTCTGGATTCAACGTTTGTAGAGCATGTCTCTTCCTTAAAAGCTGCTTATTTGATTAGAACGTAAATCACACCTCAAACAACAAACAGTGTCAATTTAATAGCGTTCCATGTTTACTGAAGAAACTTTTATTTTTCGGTCATAATCGATGTTTATCTTTTTGCTTGTCTAGGGAACATTGAACAGATCGTATAGTAATCGCGAAATAAGAGGTAAGATCGTTGTTGAAAGATGATTGCACGTATAACACGATTACTTGGGGACGCGATGGCTCAGTGGTGGAGCGCTCACCTCTGGTGCTTGGGGTTGTCGGTTCTATCCCAGCTCATCCCATGTGGTCTTTCTGGTAGACAAATATCGTGTGTTGGTTGTCTCGGGGTTCTTCCGCTTCCTCCAGCCTTCTTCATTTCACCAATCCGCCCATCATTATCCATACGGCCTGAGACAAAGTTGCCTAAAGGCCTTAAATAAAATTGAAAAATTCAACACAACTACTGTTAACTGTCATTACGATTATAACCCTTAGTCACGTGAATAAATTTTGTTCTCTATGAATACTGAAACCAGAAAATGGCTAATTCTATAATTTTATGTCCTGCCTATAGGTCTCCCGTGGCCACAGTCACTTTTGGACATTTTAATGATAATTAATGCATCAGTAATTTCACCAGAATACTGAACATTTCATTTCTTACCTATTAACGTACGTACTTTGACTTAAAGAGAAAAATTATACTGCATTACCAGTTAACGCTGAGTTAAAGTACGAATTAATTTTCTGCAGCCTATTCCGGGGCGGATTACTGTTATTATTATTATTATTTAAGTGGTTTTTGTAGTAAATATGTACTTACTTCTTTCTGTAGTCCTCGCTTCAGAAAATTTAAAATTAGCTCGAAAATCACTAAGCACTTTTAGACCTAACCTGATACCATCATCGAGTGAAGCTACATTTTTTGTTTAAACATGTATGTGGGTATGGAATTAACTATAAAAAGTGTTATATATAATATTTTGTTAGGTTACGTTATAACTACAAGTTGAAAATTTCGAATGCATAGGACATCACTATGAAACATTCTACAATTACATCGAAGGACTAGCTTTAGAAGAATGAACGAAATGTGATTATCTGTGGGGGCGGTGGACTCATAGATAATAAGAAAATAGAGTTCGCTTTATACAACACACTTCTAATTTTAATGCTACGGAGGGAGACTCGACAAGAGGAATGCAGAGCCGAGCTTGTCGACAATTCCTGAAAGGATAACAGTAGAGGGTGACATAACAAAACGAACTGCAGTAAATCCAGGAGTGAGCCAAGAATGGTCTCCTCTGCTAGATTTATTTAATGTACATACATTATGTATCCGGACACCCACCTGAAAATGAAGTACAAGTTTGAGTCGCCCTCCATCGGGAACACTGGCAGTCAATACGGTGTTGGTCCACCATTATTAGCCTTGATGACAGCCTGCACTTTCGCAGGCATACTTCCAATTAGGTGTCGCGTCGAAATGAGAAGAGGTATCGATGCCGGTCGGTGTGGTCTATCACGAAGTCGGCGTTCCAAAACATCCCAGAGATATTCTGTCGGATTGAAACAGGACTCTGCGCAGGCTAATCCCTGCAGTATGGACGGGTGCTCGGTCGTGGTGAGACACAATGGTCATTCCCGAACTGGTCTTCGACGGTAGGTAGCAGGAAAGTGCTTAAAATGTCAGCGTGACATTGCCACGTAAAGCAACAAGGAGGCCAAGCTCCCTCCAGGAGAAACCTGACCCAACACCACCGAATTTCAGTCGTCACTATACAGACTGGTAGATGTCGTTCGCCATACCCCCTTCCCTGCCTACCATCGGATCTGCACATGGTATACTGCGATTCATCAGTCCATTCAACGGTTTTTCACTGTTCTATGGTCCAGTGCATTTACCTGTGTAATGTGTTACTTATTTAGCATCTGCTTGGCCATGGAAATCAAATTTCCGCACCTCGCGGCGAACAGTCATGGTGCTTGGAGTAGATCCTGATGTAATTTGGAATTCGTGTGTGATGTTGGGGATGGAAGATTGATGATTATGCTGTACGACTGTCTTTACACTCGACGATCTCTGGAGGTCAACATGGGAGGTCGGCCTGCACGCTGTTTGGTTGACACACTCCTTCATGTTTTCACTTAACTATAACATCGGAAACAGTAGACCTAGGGATGTTCAGAAGGAGAGAATCTCGCGCACAGACTTCTTACACAAGTCGCACCTAATCACGTTGAAAGTCCGTGAGTTTCTCAGACCATTCCATTCTGCTGACTACTGAGATCACTGACCGTGTGTTCCACGAGGTAGATGGCAGTACTGTTTCGCCCTATATGATAACATACACGTTTCGCGGGGTGTCCGGGTACTTTTGGTGACATAGTGTATCTAGAAGTGATTGTAAAGAGATGCTTCAATAACGAATGATTTACAGTCGGTGGAAGAAAATTCAAGTGCATTAGATTTACAGATGATACGGTTCGTGTTGCAGAGAATGAAACCTCACTTAAAAAGTTATTAAAACAACTACAAGGAAGCATGAGAAACATGGGCTTAAGATAAACGTAATAAAAACTGAGGGAATGGCAACTAAGGAAAGACAGTCACTAAGGAAATAATTGTGTAGACCTATGGAATAAAAATTAAGATGATTGAATTAATGGATTGTGTGGAGTGTTTGTGATTTATAAAGCCAAGATTCTACGCAAGAGTGACGAAAGAACCCTGGAAGCTTTCGGTATGTGAACATGAAGAAGAGGGAAAAGATCAGCTAGACACAAAATAAGGAAGCCCTGAAGAGAGTAGGCAGAGGAACGATAATTGGGACAATGAAGAAGAGAAAAGGTAACTAGTTACGACTTCCTGTACGCAGGGATGGTATGGTTAGGGGAAGAGAAGACGGATGTTAAAGTAACCTGAACTAAGGCAGTTATTGATGTACAAACTAGAATACGATTGGTTCTAAAACGTTATTATATGCAGCTTGACTTATAAATATTAAACCAAATTTTCATTGCAAACAGAACTCTCCATATACTTAAGTACGAAGTCGGGGTGTTATATCAAGTTCAGCCGAATGGTCAATATTGCATATCATCGATCTAATATTAAAGCATCCAATTAAACTCACGTAATTTTTAAAGTAACATTTGTAGATAACTTATTTAGGGTCAGTTCTACAATCAACCGCTAAACATCTAGTCAGCGCTAAGTTGAGGACAACTCTCAATGGCCAAAATCAGACTTGGCCTCAACTTAGCCCTGATTAGAAGTTTAGCGGTCGATTGTAGAACTGACCCTTATTGAACCAAACATAGTGACATGTTACTTCAAACAAAAAGTAGGTTCCAAGACATATTCCTCATTAGCAGTCGTACATTTAATATCATTAAGGCTAACGTAAAGTAAGGATCTCCAACAAAAGATGGCATCACTGTCTCCGTGTATGTCTAATGTATTTTTATCGTTGCACGAAATTTCAATGCTGCTTCAACAAATTCAAGCGTAGAGTTCTAACTTTCAGCTAAGAAAGTTCATAACCAACTCAAGAGTTCGATCAATGCCGATTTTTTATTTTTGTTTTTCTTCATTGTTGAAATCGCTTGATGGTTGTATCAAAACGTGTAACAATGAAGCTCTTTCAACAATGAACAAAAACCAAAATAAAAAATCGGCGTTGATCGAACTTTTGAGTTGGTTATGAACTTCCTTCCCTAAAAGTTAGCACTCTTTAGGGTTGAATTTGTAGGGGCAGCATTGAAATTTCGTGCAACGATAAAAATACATTAGACATACACGGAGGTAGTGCTGCCATCTTTTGTTGGAGATCCTTGTTTTACATTAACCTTAAAACAAATATATTCAAGAGACTCCTGATGATTATAACATATCATAATTAATCGTACATTCACCTACTTGAAATTAACTTCAAGATATATCTTATCATAAAAGACCCATCAATTCTTCATTATATGAACAGAAATCTAACAGTGTTTATTTACTAAGAAACATTTCAAAACAACCGCGCATCCAACAGTGTGCCAAATCATGATACTAATAATTAGAACTTTCCATAACTCACTACCCATCAGCTGTAACTTGGATAGCATTAAGGAAAAGAAATCGTACGCTAAGCAAGAGAAAAGCGCAAGATCGACGTGAATGGCTTAATGTATCTTGAGGACAACTGGGAAGCCACCTCCATACAGAAGTAGTGAACTCCGGTCTTGAAAGTAACTAAAAGCGGCGATGTGAATCGTAGCGCTGACCACGAAATTCCTAGTTAAACACAGTCCATCTGGTAGACCAGTGTTTTCCAACATTTCTCGTCTCTGGGAACCCCGGCTGCCTGAGACATATATTTTAATTTAGTTTAGAGCAAAATATAAAGTAGTATTGTACCGTAGGAGGAGCAAACAGCAGCAAAAATATCATATGTACAGAATTTCACGGAAACCCGGTTGAGAAATCACTGGTAGACAAAGGCTCAATTCGAACTGTAGGGCCGTAGTAGTTTAGTTTTAGCTAAAAGACAGTGATTTAACTTTGGAAAATTAACATTTTTTTTTCCTTGTTTCTTTCAGGTAGCTAATTGTTCCACTCCTGGAAATTATTTCCACATTCTGAGACGACAGATTGCTCTCCCCTTCCGTAAACCACTTATTATTATGTCACCAAAGGCACTTCTACGACACCCTGAAGCTAGGTCCAGCTTCGACGAAATGATTGAAGGAACAGAATTTCAGAGGTGAGTTCTCCTTTAAATTGTGTTATAAATTCCTTCTCTCCACTAAGCTTTATCCTCATAGTTAGTTATAAACCTGTCCTTGCGTTTTAATGGAAAATAAAACAGTCATCCTTCTTTATATGCAACCAGAACGCCGTAAGCGTCGTGTGGGTTGTATAAGAATAGGATAAGTTGAGCTGCAACTAGTAAAACCTGGGAGAAGGGGGTCAAATTACCTTCCTCCGGGATCAGCATTTTTGGACCAGAAATGGTCGAGAGCCTTCCACTTGTTAAATGAGCTAGACGTGTGAAGTTTTGTGCAGATTGGTCCACCGGAGTGGTTTCATGTAGCGG
This sequence comes from Lepisma saccharinum, assembly GCA_022664845.1. Taxonomy (NCBI): domain Eukaryota; kingdom Metazoa; phylum Arthropoda; class Insecta; order Zygentoma; family Lepismatidae; genus Lepisma; species Lepisma saccharinum. Next base: position 20,326 of record JAGDQP010025582.1, read on the forward strand.
AGAAACATACAGATTGAGTAAAAAATGTTAATATATGACGCTATTCATATTATTCCATAGGGTCTACACTTCCACTCTTATTGGGGTCAGCACATTTCTAGAATCTGTCCCGATGCATAGTTCTGGGGTTAGTTGTTGCCGTGATATCTGTAATTCACTCTCGATCATGAATTTTACGTGGCTGACAAGCATACACACGTACCTTGACCATACTGCCAGTCGAAAATCGTATAGAGTAAGATCTGGTGAATGTGCTGGCCAGGTTAGAGGTCTTCTGCCAGTCATTCGCTGTTGAAATGTTCCTGTCAAGATTCAGGGTGGTAGATTGTCTTTCACGTAGGTCTCCATCAGATGCAGACTGTAATTACTAGTAATTGCCATTAATAAAAGATTATGGACCTATCAGTTCTTTTGCAAAGATGCACACCAGGCATTGATCTTGGATTGGCTCTTTCGTATTCGCGCATAAGGTGGGAATTTTCAGTTCCGCAGATATGACAGTTACTTTAAAGTACTTTCTTTACGTGCCCACTGATCACTGACATGAAAGGTTGCCTCTTCGCTGATAGCCATTAGGGGAAAAAAATATGGGGTCCAAATTCTATATCTCCTATAAGATAGCTAAAACATTAAAATAATAAGCTTCTTGAGTATCTGTGTTTCCTGGCTTGCCCCGAAAATTATGCCCTCCACTCCCATGTATGTGGTATCACATGAAAGCTGAGGATCTAAAGGTTTCACAAAAATACAGACTGTTTATTAATTCGTGTAACTGAGAAACTTTCCACAATGTCTCACTAAAACCCTGATGTTTTGACACTGAAAATAATTTTCCTAAACTAAAGTTCAACCCCCATTTTGGATATTCAAACTAAAAAATATCAATGTTAATTCAGAGGACCACATTTCCTAGTCTCTAATGTGATGTACTCAGCTTTTATAATTATTAATTTGAATTAATTTCACTTCATTTAATCATGTATTTCACTTTTATGCATTTATTTTCATTTATTTTAAAATATTCGAATATATTTCTGAGGAAAATAAAGATGGTGGGCCGAGATCTTCAACGCGAAGCCTTTTAACATTGAGCATATGGGAAAAAAAAACACACACACACATACGTAAATTATGACGTGGATGAACTGTTCCACTTTTCCAAAACGGCCATCTTGTGTGACTAGATGGGGGTTACTTAACTAGCGCGTATATACGCCAATATTACGAATAATACGGTATACCAGAGCAATGAACATTTTATGAACACTAGCAAATTTCATCATCTTGAAAACCATATAAAAAGGGCCGTCGAACAAAGCTTGCTTTCGATTGTTCACCACCAGTTCTAGCGAATACTTCTCCAGAAGGACGCTCTGCTAACAAAAGCCGAAGTTAGAACTCTGCCAGAATTATAGCAGCAGATGCTGTCATTTTTTTCTTTCATCAGAAGCACCTTTTTTTTTATTATTGACGATCTTGAGGAGACTACACAATCACACAACTTTCATATTATATTTCCAAGGTATGTTTCTTGGCTTTTAACATTTCCCTGTGCTTGGATAGGATTAGTTGCCCGAACAACGTACATGCTGTGATATTATATATGTCTTAAATTCACTAATCCAGATCAACTCAATTAATGTGTGTGCCGTATGTTCACGTTTTAAGGTACATCGTATTGGAAATCTGCGCCTTCTTTAAGGAAAATGCAAATTCGGTATTTCCCTTATTTTTTTAGTATTAGAACCTGCAAGTCCCCGCTAGAGAAACCAATCTTAGTTCATTTCGCTGAACGTCCCCTCTCGTGAGTGCTTACCATTAATCTGAGTTACACCCGTAAATTACGTACTTTTGCCCCCATATCGCTACAATAATTCTACCAATGTTATGATCACATTCAGCTAAATATCACTTTAGTTTTAGCAACTATTCGAGCTACAAACAATAAATTTCAACACGTTCACACTAATTGTATTAATTACCAATACATTAAGTGATTTCTGTTTATAAAATATTGTAGGATCTTTCAATCTGAAGCATTCGTACTTCATACAATGTAATACCCTACTCCTGCATACCCCACTCCCATGTGGAAGTGAGGAGAGGTTACAACACCCATTAGGTTATGAATTTTGTAATGCAAGTTTCAATTAAATTGCTAATAAGTGTCACATATTTACGTTGTTGAAGGTCCATATTTAACAAAACATAGTACAATACCTCATCCCATAGGGGAGTTAGTGAGGGTTTGATCATGCGTTCAACTATGAAATTTGGAATGCTTTTTTCAGTTAATCAGCTTAGTCATCTAAAACAATTATCTTACCGAATGTGCGTATTTAACAAAACAAAGTGCCATACCCCACTCCATCAGGGTGTAAATGAATTATCGTCTCCACTGGATCATCGTCTTTGTTTTTTTCGACTACGCAAGAAAGCCATGTTCACAAGAGAGCGGTCTATTCGTGAGACCGCTGTTTCCTCTAATTGTCAGGAACGAACGGAGCGGATCGCTGTTGAAGTATGCTACACAATCCTTTCGCATTTGCTCCAAACTCAGTTTCTGATAGCCATTTTGTCACCATACAGTTCTGCAGAGTGCCCTATAGGACCGTATGAATGAACATCATCACTTGCTCTTTACTTCAAATTTTAGAGCATTTAGTGGTGTGAATGAAATTTTCCCTCCTTTGCTCAATCAGGGAACAATTACTCCTATCATGAGCGTTCACTCTATGCAAGGGTGTTTGCTACATTTTGGTACGAATGAAATCTAGAATTTACCCACCCATCTGAGCAATAGCTCCAAAATGAAGAATAAAGATTGCGAATCGCTATGGCAGGATTTATTTCAGTGTTTCGGCGTGAAAATGTTTATAATATTCGCAGAGATTCCTTTGAAGATAATTATAAAACTTCGTATACATTCGAAAGGCCGAATGTACAGTGGATAATACAGTAGTTTCCTGGAAAATCAAATGACAGTAGAGGAGGAGCTTGCAGGGATGAAAAAGGGTGAAATTTCTTGGCGGGGTATTTTTTAGAGTTACGGTATAATGGATCGTAATTTACTTATGAGCTGTTGAAATCTGATAGTATTTAGCTTACATTAAAATCTTTTGGTATAAGTCTGCCTCTACCAAATCGCTTCCCCTCTCTTTAATGGTATAAATTAAACATTGTTTGCCTAAAGAAAATATCAAAGTGCTTTAAAATTCCGTCTTGTACCGGAGTCAAATCTCCTTTTCACAAACATCTTGTGTATGTTGTTAAAAACTCTGTTGTTTCAGTGACTGGGAATAATAATCTGGTTCCTGCGGAGTGTGCGGTCATTGAGCTCCACATACACAGAATGTGGTCGTAGCATTAGTAAATTAATCTTAGAATAGTTGGCGGCATCCGATGGGTCTGGGTTCTATTTCTGGTCACTCCAAAGACCATCCAGTTGTCTTACGAGGAAGAAAGAAAGGAAAGTTAGGTTACTGTGAGATCTTGTTCGTCAGCCACTTGTACCACCGATTAACTATAAACTTATAATTTCATGTGCCCTTATTTTAAAAGACAGCGGTTTTTTCCCTGCACATTTTATAAATGTATTTTATACACTGCTTTTGTGTAGAAGCGCACATCCACACACACATATATTACAAAATCTTTGAAAAAACAAATGGTGAGAGGATTTCTGTGGGTAGAAGGCATAAGCAGTAATGTCAACTTCTGCCCAAATAGTTTGTTGTGCCTATTGGTTTGTCTAACCGTAACATCAATCAGTTTCATATAATGTATGGTTATACTTGCTTTGCATAGGTATGAGCTTATCAATATTGTGCCTTTCGTAAAATAATTTTGATATTTTCAGAACACTTCATAATTAAATTCTTTCTCCTGGAAATTTGTTGAAAATCATCGTACCCGTTTATACCTTTTGCCAACAGATTTTAATTTAAGAGATATATTTTTCTTCTGTTGTTATATTAATTAATTGTGTCGCGAGGTGACAGCGAACGGCAGAATATGGTTTGCACTTCTCTTTTGTTGAACATTTTTTCTTAAGTTTTTATTGTACACATTGATCTAGATATTTGTAGTAAGTTCTATATTTTGTCCTACAGATTAATTCCTGAAACAGGGGAAGCCAGCAAGAACCCTGATAGCGTGAAAAAGTTGATCTTCTGCACTGGAAAGGTATTTTACGACCTCACCAAAGTAAGAAAAGAAAAGGGCTTGGAAAAAGATGTTGCTATTAGTCGAGTCGAGCAGGTAAAGTATCTCATTTAGCTGTAAAATGTTCTTTCGGAACTGCAACAGGAGTATTATGATCACTAGATATACTGATTTTTTTATGGGTTGACGCTATTTATGAAAGATGGGCGGCTCGGGCCTTTTTTTCGTCATTTGGAAAAGATCCGATTTTCATCCCCGTTAATAATAATAATAAAAAAAAAGATCGTAAATACAACTATTATGGCTCACCGTAAAGTACGGCTTTTAATGTCGTCCTCTAAAGTAGCTGCTTCAGTGTGAATTGGCTAGGCCTTTTATAATTGTGTCCTCTGAGCTTTTAAAATTGAAATATAGTCGTAAGATTTATTCATGAAAACGTAGTCGCAAGATTTTATTCTGCGCAAGTTCCATTAGGTGCTAAAAGACGAAAGTAAAAAATTGCATCCAGACTACCATCGGCAGAGACCGAAGGAAAATTAAGGAGATCCGTGTCAGAGCCAGTCAAAATGGCCTTTAAGCACGTGTGCACTAGATATTGGACTTATAAGTAAACTAACATGGGGATGGAGTCATTGGTTAATGTTTGTTTAAACGCTGAAGCTTGAAGTTTTTTTTTTTCAGTTGAGCCTATTAAAAAAAAGGGGGCAATGATGCTTCACCATCAATACAGTGATGTATTCTAATAATTAAAATGAATATATTATGTTTTATTGTATATCATTTGTCATGTTGCGTGTAGCGATAACGTGTTAAACTCATAAGACCCCTTTTATGCACGACGATTCTGTCGCGCGGAGAGAAAGCAGCAGAAACCGTCCGTTCTGTAAAAAACGATTGGAGCAAGTGGATGCTTTTATGTACCCGTAGCTACATTTTCTAACGCCGGGATTTGAAAACAATGTCGTCGGATTCTCGAGATCGCAGTTCGCCGCGCAACACATTCTAACTACGTTGATTTCAATGGCTGTGTGTGTGCAGTCGCATGCCTTGGAATTTTCCGCGGAAGTGTTGCTAGGCGTCCTTGGGTCCAATTTGGGATTCATCTTCAGATGAGTATAAAAAAAGAAATGTCTAGAAAAAACAGTACGGCCCAACTTCTTTCTCATATTTTCGCTACAATATTTTGATATGATAAATAGAATAAAAAAAACAGTGCAAGAAGAAACTAATGGCAACACTGTATCGACATCATTCCTTTGACCACCAACACGCGCGACAAATCGTACGTGTATAAAAAGGTACAAAAGAAACCTCGCAGCAGTTGATTTCTTTGTCGTGCGACAGAATCTCTCTGTAACTAGGAACAAATGTTTGATTTGGTTCTCCTGTGAAGAGTACAGGGAAAGAAGGGGGTTTCCAAGAAAGGTGATTTCTCGTAATATGCATTTTAGTCTAACTCTCCCGTTTACTCCCATGTATTTAGTATTCTGAAAATCCCTAACTTGTGGATTATCTGCGCTTTTGGATTGAAACTTTTTGTTAGGAATGCAAACTCAATTTTTGTCCCCCCCCCCCCCCTACAAAAAAAGAAAAAGAAAATCAACCCCTTCTTTCCCAGTATTCTTCATGTTAATCATCAGTATTGACTGTTTGCGTACTAGATGGGGACAGTGTACTTTCTTAAAATTGTTTTCATTTTATTTCTTTTATTAACGTGATGTAAAAGCAAAATGTCCTTGTGTACCTCTCATTAGAGAAGAAAGTGTTAATTATTTAGGAGTTTTAATTGACAATCAACTAAAATGGAATTTCCATATATTGCGTATGACGAATACATTAAGAAAAGCATCTTATAGATTTGTTCTTCTTAGAGTAATTCTTGATAACAAAACATTACGTATGGTGTACTTTGCGTTTACACAGAGTTTATTAGAATACTAAGTTGGGGGGGGGGGGGGAAAATAGATTATTTGTAAAAAATGTATTGATGTGTATTAGAACAAAAGAACCAAAACTGAACAAGCTATGTCATGAGTATGAAACTAGAAGTGTTACAAATGAGAATATTGAAACAATCAGAACTAAAAAAACATCAACACACCACTAAACTTACGATCTTGTACCAAAAATTAAACCCCTAGATACATTAGAGAAGAAAAACAAACAAGCCGGTTTAAAATCTTGTTTCGTGTTAGAAAGTCTAAATGACAGTGATGTAGAAGCAATCACTGTTATGGGTAATCAGACAACAGCAAACGAATGATAATTCGAGAATAAGACTCACACACAAGCTGAGGCTTCTGTG
>JAGDQP010025583.1:0-15296 GCA_022664845.1 Lepisma saccharinum
CAAAGGCAAGATATGATTGGTTGGTAAAATAGTTAATAGTAATTATTTTGGTGGAAGCGCAGTTTCTATTTTAATACCGTAAAATATTTTTGTTAAACAACAAAGCCACCCAAATTCCCAGAAAACTCTTTTAACACTCGAGCACACGCGTGAAACAATCACACGATGACACGCATGTGAGGGAATCCCTCACTTTCGTTATTCCGGGCTCTTGCTGTCCATTTAAATAAGTTAACCTTGAGTTTATTATTTAGTTGTGCTCTCTTGTCCTACTCTAATGCAAACAAAAGATTTTAAACCAATGACAATACATTTTTAATATTTTATTATCATTTAAAAAAAATATTTTTACGTGCCTTTATGTATATGCAACATTATGACACGTGAGCGAGAGATTCCACCATCGTCAATATTTGCGTCACTTTCTGCTTCACCAATAGTATTAAGCAGATTTTGTATGTGTTGTTATTATCGTTCAATATTCGTATTTATATATAAAATAAATAATCAAATTAAAAATTAAAAAGAAAGCTCCATTTTCAGGCAACTTAAAAATCTACGAAAAATGGGACGAGAACGAACACACGCATGCAGGCCAACGTATGTAGAAATACACCGAAAGCTCACGCAACAATAGATAGTAGATGGAAATGCGAACAGCCGAAGAAGTATTGTTAGAGTGGGGTTCTCCAGTTACTTGAACTTGTATGCAAATACGTATTTTTCCCTCGCCACTTGTGTGTTCAAATTTGAATTTCATTTATGGCCTTTAGGCATCTAAGACTCAGGTCAGCATGGGCGGATTTAGGAGACAGACCCCTGTGGGGGCAACCACTTTATTGGTGGAAGCTTTTCCGGAGTTCATTTAAAACCATTCTGACTCGGGTGAAATGATTGTAGGTAATGCCCCCATAACCCCCATAATTCCGCCGATGGGGGGAAAGGATTTGGAAAGATATCGACCAGGGCCTGTTGAAGGTACCATCTCGGCATTTGCCTGGTGTGACTGAGGATAAAACCCTGGAAAAACCTCAGTGTTGATGGTCGGTCTCTGGGATCGAACCCACGACGTCCCGAATGTGTGTGCTGGAGTGTAAAAAAGTCACCGTTTTAGCCCTCGGACGATTGAGTGGACTGCTTTGACACACTAATCTCAGTTTTCTTAATTTAAAAAAACAAAACACATTAAAACTATTCTTACGTAATGGTGTCACATGTATCATGTTTTCATATGTAAACAGTTGAAGTAAAACAATTTATTTATTTTCTTAAATAAATACATAAGTAGCACATAGGAACCACAATAGTCTTCTGTGTCACTTTTTAATATTTAAATATTTTTGTTCTGAAGTCTCCTGTAGTTTTCTGTGACTAAGAAAAAATCGTGGAAAAAAAAAACAGTGAGGATAGTCGGTTTCTGGGATTGAACCCATGACCTCCTGAATGTGTGTGCTCGAGTGTTGAAAAGTCACCGTTTTAGCCCACGGACGATTGAGTGCACTGAGAGAAATCGAGGGTCCGGAAATTACATTGCAGTCATGGTTTTTCGAAAAAAAAAAAGAAAAAAAAAAATCTGTGAAAACTGACAGTAATTTTATTACTGTTAATGCAATTCTGTAAGAAATGCAGTAGGCATTTTGGTATTATTCCATTCTAAATTTAGGTTTTACGAAATAGTCATTACTATGACAAATTAACAGCCACTACGGGAAATTTGTACAGCTATGCAGCTGAAAATACATTCTCGGTAGAATTATAAACTGAAATGTAAGAAAGTTCATACTCTCTGCACTTTTTATAAGGTAAAAACTCATGGATAAACTACATGAAAGATATTCTTGTACCACAAGCATGACGAGAAGTGCGAAAGAGCCGTAAGCGTAAGGATAATAGACACGCTTGTCTTGGAGGCTCATTGGAGGAACAAAAGTAAGATATGGAATGTTTGTGTTAATTGGATCAAACTTTAGCTCGTTGTCTTTTATGAGAATAATTAAAATGAAGATTTCATCAATGAAAAAGAATAATTGAGTGCACATTGCACGTATGTTATTTTTGAGAGTTTCAAAAGGTGGTCAGCAGATGGCTCTACTTTTGGTAAGAGGAAAGCGAAGCGAGCAACTTTTTTATATGTAACTAAATTGTTGATTTTATTAATTAGTTATTGTCACAGTATTTAATGTCGTTGAGCTTTGATTGGCAACTAAACTATAACTGGTGATGTATTAGTACCTAATGTTGGAAAGTATTAAGTGCATTAAATTGATGTATTACATTGTGGAGTGACCTAAGTACAGGGCAAATTATGCACATTTCCGAAAGACATGCCCTGAGATTGGCCTACAGAATAAAACCCATCACCAACTGTTGACTTGTACCAACGAATGGACTTTCCAAGAGTTACCGAATATCTTGAAAAACTCCGCAGAAAATACATCGCCAAAGCAATAGCTGAGGGAAACCCTCTATTTCTTGATACATTCCAGCAAGACGCCATTTAGGACTCACCTCCAAAATATAGCTATTCTCCATTACAGCACTTACTTACCATAGCCTCGACGATAACGACCCTCTTCAACCAAAACTAGCCATATATCGCCCAAATCATCTATCACCGCACGTGTATCCATCACAGCACTAGTGTTTCATTATTGTTTCTAACAAGGGTTTCATTTGTCTCACATCAGCTTCGAGCAGCCCCGAAGCAGAAGATAATCCTGCATTTGTCTTTCTAACTCTCTACTCCTGTTTGTCTCGTCAAATTGCACTGCATTCATTTTTCACCTCGATCATTACAAACCTATATATCACGTAAATATGTAAATTACAATATATCTTCTATCTCTCATTACTTGTTTATTGTTTATTATTATTATTTTCATCTTCAAATTTGTTCTCAACCATTGTTTTGTATATTCTATGTAACTTTCAATTCTATTGCTGAATCTGTTCAACGTTTGTGTCAAATATATGTTGTGTGCCGCACATCGGAAAATGTCTCAAATCTCTACATGCCATAGGAACTTGGAAACCACGATGTGATGAAAACTATGTATATGAAATTGATGCCCTAATTTCAAGATGACAGCGGAACTTGGAAACCAGAGAGTGATAAAAATAAATACAGTATATACATATATGAAATTGATGCCCTAATTTAAATTACGAATAAAGATAATTCCAAACCCCAAATAGGCCCTCTAAAATAAAGTTGAAACCCCTTCCAAATAAATTCCCTCCCCAAAGAAAGGGTGTACCCCTTTGAATGGGTAGACTAAAAAAAAATATGCAGAGTGTAGCACACGCATAGGAGAGAAAAGTACACTTACGACTACACTGGGATTGACCACTCTTCTCAGCGTCGGAGGGGTGCGAGTTTATGTGAACGAGCAGTCATTGTACAGAGACTGATCACCCTCATTCCATCATCCCTAACCCGCCGAAAGGTAGACATAAGCTTCCACCTGTTGTTCCCAAAGCACCTACTAGTCAATCCCAATCTACCGCTGTAGGAACCATAGTATATGATTTGTGTGCATGTGTGAATTTATTTATGTCGTTTAAGCGGGGTAAAAGAATCCAGGAAGAATGTTTTCAAAATTATTTTAAAGCCTTTAATCATCTGAGGATCAAGCCGGGATAGGGTTGGGAGAGTGTGTTGGAAGGTATACGGCCAAGGCCTATTTTATAGGCACCGTCCCAGAGTTTGCCTGATATGGATGAGGAATACTCTTGGGAAACCTCAGTTAGAATGGTCGACCACTGGAATCGATTCCAGGACTTTCCGAATGCTAAGCTCACGATCAACAACATTTTTGGAACTTTGTTCAACCTAAGGGGATTTTATTTGTTCAATTTGATATACCTTTTTAACATGTATAGACTGATATTCTTAGAATTTATTTAAAATCACACACACAGACATTATGCACGAGGCATACCACTAAGCCACGGACACACGGTACTTGAGAATGCGGCCAGGGCCTAAGTTGAAGGTATCATTACGATGTTTGTTGAGGACAAAACGGAAAAAAAACTCAAGGTTGCCACAGTGTGTGAATTAAGATATTTGTACAGGGGGATAATACTCGTATGTTGTTGATACGAAAATAACGTTATATAATTAATAGTATGCATTATACGTGTTCCCACATGCAGGCTCCCAGGAAGAATTTATCTCTCAATCCCTGTTAATTCACACAGACGGTTTATGCACGTTTGACGTAACTGACTTCTGTGAATTCGAGTATACCTTACAAAATTAGGGGAGCGTAGATTGCGTTATTTTTTTATTTACCACAGCTTTTGTGAATCCCTTCCAAGGATTATTCACGTGCTTCAGTATCAATTTTGTCCACATGTGTCAAGATGTGTTCATTACTAATAATTGTTTTCTTGAATTTTAGTGACCATTGGTTAGCAGAGGTTAGGTAGGGTCAGGTTCGCACAAACAGATAGAAATGTATTTACAAAGAAACGAAAGTGTAAAGATACATAAACGAACCTGACCTTACCTAACCTACCCTAACCCATGTTCACTAATTTAGGAAATATATATATACGAAAAATGCAAGTAAGCAATCATTAATAAAAATATGAAGATATAGAAATATATTTTGAAAGAAAAAAATAATCGGATCCGCCGAAATTTGTACCCGGATCCTGTCACTCAACAAGCCGACAATTTAATCAATTACCCACGGTCGTAGCTTGCAAATGGAGATTTCGAAGTTGTATTTACACTACACATGTGTTACGTAAAGATGCTATGAAATATCATTCGCGCCTGCAGTCCAGAAATTTTCACAGATTATACTCTAAGTTTATGAATCTTTAAACAGAGATACTGTTTGCGTTAAATATAAGGAAGGAATAAGTTAACTTCTACAAAGACAAGAGAGAACGCAAAATACTTTAATTATCCTCTAGTGAGATAATTACAACGAAATTATATGCATAATTTCTGTTCGTCATCTTTCACTTGTATCCCTTGGCTTCTGGAGTCAACACACAACTATTACTTGTTCCACCCTTTTTAAATGTATTCCGTATAGTATGCTGGGATTTACTCCGTATATCGAAAAGTCAAACTTCTACCTTGCTATTGAAAACATAACTCAAATCGCATATTACTCAAGACCTATACACAAAATATATGCTCAAATTGATTGTATAAATTGTGCACATTTCTACACAAGTATTATTGTAGCAAAAAGATACCAATAGTATACTGATCCACATCCTGATCCTTTTCCTCTTCTCAACATTTTTTTCCGATCAAGTGGAACAAATAGTATTTAACCACAGTAATCTCACCGGAATAGGCAAATTAATCAAATAAATAAACGAAACGAAAGTAAATGGTATACACATGTTAGCAGTAGGTATACACTAATGTGCAAGGTTAATCAGACGGTATACGGCGTACCTCGCTGACAGTAGCGAGGTTAATGGCTGATTTAATAACACATTGTTTATGGTCTGTGTAGCTAAGTGGTTAGAATGTGATACTCTCATTTTCAAGGTTCCCCTGCCTCGATTTCAATTTTTTTTCAAGTAATTAAGCACTGTAAGTGATGTTCGCTATTGCTACTGAAAGATATTTATCCTATAAAGGTAGAAGCATGGAATACAGAGAGGGGAGCAGGGGGAAAGATGCAGAATGTGTATTCTGAAGCGTTAAATTTCATTTATTTCCATGTCTTTCACTATTTTTCTCTCCTTCTTTCTTTCCTTTCTTCTCTTTTTTGATTTTTTCTCATCTCTTTTCATGATTTCTCGTTCTCTTTCTTTCGCTTTCTCCCGCCTTCCCTCCCCCTTCTATCTGTGTGTATGTGTTTGGACAAGACAAATTTTGTTCAAATGCAAAGTGACGATTCCTGCGTGATTTCCTTATTATTATTTTCCCTTACCTTGAATTAATCCCTATCTCTTAGAACTTAATGTGCATGCAATTTCTGCCTATCTATCTCGTGGTTGTCTAAATGATGCTGAAGGACTCAATCATTCTTCCTCCAAAAGGGGAAATATCCTGGCATATCATGTTTTGTCCTATATTTTGTACTGTCGTGTTGATTGTCCAAGTATTAGGCGTACAGTGAAACAGTTCTCCTTGAGGAAAAAACTACTATTTCTTATAACTCCAACCTCCATTTACTTTTGTAAGTGACTGTATATTTTATGTATGATTAATTTCATACACTATAATGACTACATTATTATCTAAGTGTGGAGCTTTTCTTACACAATGTATTGAAGTATGTATTAAAACTGACAGTGGAGGCCTGATATCGTCTGAAGAAGTCAGAATTAAAGATATCGCTTACAGCCTTCGCAGTCTTGGTAACAATCGAATCGCTTTCAAAGGTGTACGTAGATCTTTGTTCTTTGCACTCAATGGAAAAGTTTGGTGCCAAAGTATAAGGTCGCAAATGATCATGAAGACACGTCCTATGTAATGTTTCTACAACTAAGTACAATGTACCATCTTCAGGGCCAGATCCACAATTGGCTTTTCAGGATTGTATAAAGGAAAAGCTTTATTCTTACTCCCAGCGTAGATTTTGTAACAATAATATATACGCTGTATACGAAAATGTACATTACATAACCTTGAAAATAGAAATACCGAAGCTTTTGCCTGAGCCCAAAGGCAATAAATAATTTCCAGTTGAAAATCGAACCCTTACACATTATTGCGAAAGTAATTATTAGTATCACTGACACCTATGTAAAATTAACACAAAGTAAAATTTGTACAGAAAAACTACATAAGAAACCTTGACTACTATCTAAACAAAATATGCAAAGAAATACACACATTTACTTTCCGTTTGTCACTCATAGGTGGCACTACAAATGCTCACTTAATAGTAAACTGAACTGACATCTAAAACGATCAATCTGTTTACATCGATATGGCAATGCAGATTTCTTACAGAAGTAACTGTATTTTTGTTGCAGTTCACCTAGCCATATATTTCCTACACCTTAGATCTTACATCCGCTTACTTTTGCAAAGATACTCCAAAAACATTTGTGCATATTTCTCATTATTGTTAAATGTCATCTTATTGGTTCTTCAAGTAGGTCTCACCCACGGTTGCACATTGTCACACAAATCTCAAATTCGCTTCCGAAATTCTCCACACCATTCTCATACTCGTGAACGTAACATTGTTTGTTTCTATCATTGTGCTTCTCATAGTTTTAGCTTGCTTCATGTTTTCCTTCACCTGATATTTTATACGTCTCTCATCCACAGCAACAGACATACACCCGCCATGCTTGTTTAGAGTGCTACGTATGCGGTATTATCATCATGCTTGCCACGGTATCATCATCATATCCACAAGATCCCATCCAACATCCACCGACAGTGTCATTGTACTCTCTTTACTTTTGAAGCAAAAAGTTTCGGTCAAGTTTGTATGATAATAGAAAAGAGCGATAAGTAAAAATACAAACATACTAGCAGATAGTTACAAAGTAAAGTGTAGAACATCGACAGTATGAGTGAGAACAGTACGAGAGAGAACATCGACAGTATGAGTGAAAGGTGTGTGAGTGGAAAAGGGGTCGACTGGGTGGCGCAGTTGGTAGCGCATTGGGACGGTAACCCAAAGGTCCCGGGTTCGATCCCCGGTCCAGTCACATACTTTTCACTCTTTAATATAAAGTGTAGACATTTAGAACTATTGTGAATTCAATTAAAGAGACCTTTAATAATAAATGTAAAATATATTGTTATGTCTGGACTTGTATCTATGTTTATTGATCAATCCTCTGCGCAACTAGAAAAGCTGTTACCAGTAATTTAACGCGAAGAAATAACTTCCCTCAAATCCTCAATAGAAACTACCAGATCTTTTAAACAAAATAGATCTAAAAAATTGGGGAAATTTATGAGAAAAAAATCCGCAAGTAAGATTCCAATTCTTTTTAATTGTCTTAAGAGAGTATACTACATACATTTATTATACAGTAAGACCAGAAATTCTTCTAGTATGTTTTAATGAATTTAATGAACTATCCAAGCCTGAAATCTTCATGGGTATTTGTACAACAACAATACATTTGCTCATTTTCCCTCTTGTGTCGCTGAAATATTCTTCTGCAAATTACGATTTCACTGTAGGACAAATAAAATTGAATGTTTCCAATGCTTCTACATGAAGCAATGGTAAAGGTACCAATGGGTATTTCTTGCTACATAAACATCTTCCGTAAACAGTACTTGATAAGAATTTGGTCATCATAGCTTACAGCCGTGACTGTAAATATAAAATAAAATTTCATTAACTAATTAGTAAGTCAAGAAGGTTTCGAATTGCTCTATTTTGTACACTACACAATAACTGCAATCGCCAACGAGTATTTGATTATAACTACACGCAGAAGAGTTACTGAACAACAAGAAAGAGCTTCACTAACTAGATGCAGAAAGTAAGTGTTAGGTCAGGTTAAAGAAATGGAATCAAGTGAATCACTATTAGACATCTGGATTCTCTATTCAGTATCATGTCAATAAAAACTAGCCTTTTCTAGTTTATTGCAGCACATTGAGAATGGCCTACAACATACTATGACAAACTAACATGAAATTCTAGGGAAGGAAACGTGGGGTTCGAATTCCGTTCATGCCAGTCTTTCTGAGTAAGGTTTACCACGGTGTTTACACTAGCAGAATAGAGCAATGGTTGACTAAAGCTATTATCTCTCCCACTTCTTATGGAATCACTACAGCAAAATATATCATGTGACGACTTGTATAGTACAAAGGAAGGTGGTGAAATTCTCGCCAATGGTGTTTTACCGAAGGTGTTAGGTATTTTCTGACTTACGTGAGTATGCTGAATGTGAATCCAACGTGTGCCAATTTATTACTATTTGCTCAATTGATTTATGCGCTATGTTACCTGCATATACCCCTGTGCATTTCCATCGTACGCACGCCTCTGAAAGTAAATATTTTGGATCAATATCGAGATCGTTACCACGAATTGTGAATGTAGAAAACATCGGAAATGTAAACGCTCCTTCTAGAGACAGCAGGCACAACTTATAATAGAGATCTGCATATAAAGAGACCACCGCTGAGAGGATATGCAAGGTGTAACATTTCTGCATTCTACCGCTCTGGTTTTTCTGCTCCTGAATTGCTACATGCTGGAGTTAATTTATTTTTGAACGACAAAATAAATTGGCTAAAAAACAGAATAGAAGAAAATACAAACAATAAACAACAGCTCTTGGTCATTTAAGTACCGTACAGATTTGTAACACCATTGGTTACACTTAAGTGTACTACATGAGCAGGAAGCATTTAACTCTGCTCTTCATGGCTGGTATATGAATTCCTATTAAAAACTGTTCACAGAAGATTCATTACTATTCCTTTCACAAAAATCTGTGTAGCTCAACTTAGAGCAACAATACCCACATCTGGTTCTGAAGCAATTGGGTTCAATACGGAACAAACACAGTGTGTGATTTGTATACAGTGACTTGGGACTCACGTTACATTGTCTAAAAGCATCACTGGCTATAGGACTTACTGGAAATAAAGCGTTATCTCAAAACATATTTAAGTGGCGTCACATCCGCTTTCTGCTAATAAGTCGTTTATTTTCAAAACTGGCCATTACTAGAACTTAAAAATTCACTTTCATGGGTGGTTGTGTTCTTTGTTCATTCGTAGAAAGGATATCAAAGATTGAGTTACAAGTACGCAGGGGGTGTGATCGCAGTTCAATCGTTGGCACTCCTTGTTAGAGTCGAGGAACAACACAATCAGAAAATAAGGTGCAGTTTCATTTTTGGATATCATCGGTTTCGTAAAGTAAAAGAAACAAATGTGAACCATAATATGCGTGTTCTATTTTGTCTTTGATAAATATTGGCTTGCTAAACGTTGATGACATTGGTCTCCCTATTATTATAGCAATGTACGTTAGAAAGAAGCAATATGGACTACAAATCCTAATCGAATAACGGGTTGGTCAACCTTTTTAGGTCTGGTAGGCGTCACGAAGCAAATTTCACACAATACCGAATGCCCATCGGATTATCTTTTAGCGTAAGGTGACCATTCGTACCCGAAATAATACTTGGGTTCCCGGTTGTTCTTGTCGTAGATTTACAACAAATGTAAAATAATAATAATAATTTCTCAACCCACAAGAAATACTTTGCCTGCAAAACCAAGTTCCATGGAGGAAATCACATACCTCACAACTACCAAATCCCAAAGACAATAACGTTCCTTACAATATAAAAATAAGTATGTTGTCTCATCCGCCAATATAAAGAGATTATTTTCTTTCATGAACTATATATGGGCGGAAGAAAAGCCAGAAATGAAAATTGCAATGTTAATAGTAAAAACAATACTTAGTGTGTCGCGTCAAACTTCCAGTGAAAAACTTGAAGAGAAGATATTCCCTTCCAGCGAGAAATGTCAGATGTATCCAGGATCATTTTAACACTAGAGGTATTTGAAAATGACTTAGTACTCGCAAAAATATGTGCTGGTACATTTGTTATAGCATTGGTTTACTTATCAACGTTCCAATTTTAGGTGTCACCGGAAAGAGCATGGAAAAATGGTCACTTATTTAGTATTGCCCCAACAACCAGGAACTATGAATGACTCTGACGATGGAAAGTTCACTGACTGACTATGCTACAAGACTAATAGCTATGCTTTGCTCTAAAGGCCAGAAATGGAATGCTTCAATAAAGTACAGGGCGTGGCATATATACCTAGGTACGGACATTCTTGAATGCAATATAACTAATTCTGCATTTTATTATTTAAAAAAAATCACAAACACGTCCACTGCATCATTACACATTGTCGTTCGTAAAACATGTTTTGAAAATGACGTCAAGCAAATGACAATCATTTCGATGTTGACACTTGGGCAGTTTGTGATGAAAATCGTCCATGATACGTTCCAATATTGAATAGGAATGTATCTGACTTCAGCTCCGCAGCGATGTGTGGACGTCTTCGAAACACATTCTGGTTAAAATACCCTACAGGAAATAATCACAAACTGGCAAATCCGCGAGACCACAAAATGTCACTGCGCCTTCAAGTAAAGAGGATTGCAAAAAGCGGGGCAGGGACTTGTATCAATATTCGCACCCAACGAGATGTAGCACAGCCTTGTGGAACTAAAGTGGTTCATTTCGAAGCAAGCGTGCAAATTCAAATACGATAAATATGTTCATCATGTCGACATACTGTTAAGATGTGACCGTGATTGTTCGCCTATGCTTATCCTCGAAAAATAAAAATAAACTGGCTATTTCCATTGAGGAGACTTCACACCGCAAAGTGACTCTGTAAGTATAACGGATGTTAATGTAGTTCACGGGCAGCTGATAAGCAACATCCGTACTGAAATCAGAATCATCCATATTCAGATGTTGGAACATGTGTTGGCGATTTCCATCGCAAATTGTCTGTCAATGTCGATGGTAGTCACTTGCAGGATGTCATTTTCAAAACATGAACGTGACCGTGCATAGTTATTTTGCAAATGACAATGTTTAAGAGTCCAGTGGATGTATTAATAATTTTTATAGTAAAACGCAACATCAGTATCCTTACACTAGAAGAAAAGGTATATGTCTTGTACTAGAGATCGCACAATATGCCATATTAAGGGCGTACTTCGGTTTCTCACGCTTTATTAGACAGAAACCAGTGAGTGTAGAACAGCAGATTGTTCTTAAGTTACTCAGTTATTACTGAAGTTGCATCAATCATACCTATAAAATCACTAATAAATAGACATGGGATCAAGTATATTACACACGAAGGAAATAAGATTATAATATATTACATTGATTAAAAGATTTTTCTCATTATGTTTACGGTTTTCCGTAGAACAAGATATACAATAGATCTCATAGTTTCAAATATATAAAATATTAAATTGCTGTTTTCGAAATTAATCTATTACCGACCTTTAAGGTGGCTTTCTCTCGAAGAAAATACAAGAGAGTACAAAGAAAGTATTGAAAGTCAAAATATCACACAGTAAAAAATGGCTGTGTTAATTCAACACGATGCGGTGTCCCAGCGTGACTACCACTTTTGTGTGTTAAATCAACACAACACACGGTGTTGATTTCGGTACTGGGAGAAAAAAAGTTACGGCAGCAGCTAGATTTGAACATGGATTGCTCAGTTAGAAGCCGAGCGCTTTACTGACTTCGCTAAATTGTTAGATGGAAAAATCACTAGATTGAAACAATATAGAGTGTAAAAAAAATGTTGCTGAACCCCAAACACAAAGAAAGTTACTCTCACGACTTATGCAATGATTCAATCACTTTTCCATTGTTCAATTAGGGATCACAATCCCCCAGTCACTGAGAATATGTTCCATTTCTATTAAAGCAAGCGCAGTATTTGACATTTTGTTACGATAAGAAAGCAGTAATGCTGCTCAAGTGTTTCGCTGTCGCCATCTTGCTTGCTTTTATAGAAATGGAATATTCTCAATGAATGGGAATTCTGATTCTCAATTGACAAATAGGAAGTGGTTAAACCATGGGATAAGTCGTGAAAGTAACTTAGTTTGTTTTGGGGGCTCAGCAACATATATTTGATCCAATACACTGTTTGAATCTATAGTATAGTTGTTTAATTCAAATGTTCAGTAAATATCGTTTGCATCTAGTACCTTTCTGTCTGACGATTTAGCCAAGTCGGTAAGACGCTCGACTTCTAACTGAGCAACCCACGTTCAAATCTCGCTGCAGCCGTAGCTCTTTTTATTTCACAGTACCGAAATCAACACCGTGTCTTGTGTCGATTTAACACACAAAAGTGGTAGTCACGCTGGGACACCGCATTGTGTTGAATTAACACAACTATTTTTTACAGTGCAGAAACTTTCAATTCAGCTTCAGCAGAAACAGTACTTACAGCATGACAAAATTAAATAAACAGCATTTTGACTGAAAGAAAAAAATTCAATTTCAGCACAAGTGCCATACCGTACGGCATTTGGGCCCCAAGGCAGATCAATATTGTATGTTTATTGATGGAAGTGTTTATTGACACAAAGAAAAAGTAGATAACTCAAATGGTTTTATGTCGCGCAATCAGGTATTGAGTTTAAGTCACAGCAAAGGTTTGCAACACATACCAAACCTTCGGGGCCTTGGCCCGATTTCCGACATCACCCAGGGCCGGATTTATCCGTTTAGGCACCCTAGACCCATGACTTCCAGCGCCCCGCCCCTCCACCCTCACCACATCCGTCCTTTTCCCCTTTCTACCCTGAAATGATGACAAATTCCTCTCCTGCGTCTTGTAGCCATTAATAATAATAACCAGATAATAATTATTTAACTATGGTAAAGTGGTTATTTACAAAATACGTTTCAATAATATTATAACAATAAAATAATTCCATTAAATACAATGAGCAAATTTAATTAAATTACTGTAGGTTACGGTACTTGTTGAAAATATGTTTATTACACTGAACAAGAAGGTAATACAAACTATTTTTCAATTTTATTATGTACAATATTATTACATTTCGTTCACGGCTGTTATGCAGCTTTAAGAAGAATCCTAGCTTTATAACATTTTTGGATTCTACTTTTTCTAACATCACAAATAGCACATTGCAATTTCGTGATAGATTTACAATTTTAACAATTACAAACTCTAAAATTTCCTAAATACGTTCATCAAGTTTTTAAGAAGAAAAAATCTAAAACAAAATCTAAGAATTAACAATTAAAATTACAATACAAAACACTAAAATTTCCTAAATAAAGTATTCTAGAGGAAAAATTAAAATTAAAAAATAACAACTACAATACAAAACTTCAAAGTTTTCTAGACATATTTATAAATTTTCAAAAAAGAAAAATCTAAAAATAAACAATTAGAATATAAAACATTAAAATTTTCTAAATACCTTTATAAAGTTTAAAAAATCTAAAAATTATAATTACATTACAAGACACTTGTATCATATAAGGACATACAAAAACACGTTAAAGTAAATTCATGAATGGTAAAGTATTTTCTCCTCGCCATTAAGCGTTTATTGATTCATCCTGTTTGCCACTTTTCTTTATGTAAGAAAAAAGAAACGTAGAACTGAACCCCTACTATATTAATGTTATCAGCGAACCACGTAAAAGCACCAAGGGATGCTTAATCCATCAGCTTTAACCCAGATATTGAAAGAATATTAAGAAATGCTTTTGTTCAGAATGTCTACCCTAAGCAATATAAACAGTTGAACTGACCTGAAGGTGAATAGCAAGAACCTGATCCGATGCATCTTTCGGGATAATGATTTCTGCAAGCCCATCAGAACCTACTTCAATGGATTTTCCCGTGCAAGACCCACTTGCAAAGTCCCCAGAAATAACATCACAGTAGGTTCCAGCAGGAAGGCAAGTCTATATTAAAAGAATTAAATGAATTAGTCTCTATCGAATATTTTATTTAAAACAGGCTGACAAGGTTATTACACTTTACATTATTGTAAAAACATACAACAAGTGTTATAGTTTCAATGTTAATACTAATCAACACTAAAAGAATGTTTTAAATATTAACACAGTTAAATACACTTCTTGAAATTTACAAAATATACACAAAATATAACAGTTTCTTTCACGACATTCTGAAGGTAAAATTTGTACACTTTTTGTGTACTTATTTGTAGACAACTGAATCGTATACATTTCTTGTAAATATTTTTGGTTTGATAAAATCAAGTTTATCCTCCCTCTTTCTATACCATCGAACTTCGTGAATCTATAAAACAAAATGTGCCGATTATACTATGACTGCAGTCCACAGTTAGTAAAAGCAAGAGACTGCCACCGAGGTGACCCAGGTTCCGGTCACCCTCACCAACACTTTCGTTTCTTTTGTAGGAAACCTAAACCGAGAATGAATGTAATCTAACTCCTAAAATATGTCCGCCTATAGCATGGAATATTTAAACCCCTTTACAGAGACATCTATCAGCATTGCGGCGAACTAAAAGAGAAAACTGTGTTGCATCGCGTATAAATAAAAGAACCTAACCTGACTTTCTAACCTGTCCGTTGAACATAAAAAATGTTTTTTCAAAGAAAGAAAAGAAGAAAAAAACGTCACTCCAGCGAGTTCAGAGCCCAGATCTGGAAGTCTATAAGCCGACGTCTTATTGTAGAGTGAAATTAGTGTTTGAGGTAGACATTTAAATTAAAAAAGAGAAACCAGCTGGAATATGTTCAATATATCACTTTTATTAACG
>JAGDQP010025583.1:15396-26784 GCA_022664845.1 Lepisma saccharinum
TGTAGGAAACCTAAACCGTGAATGAATGTAATCTAACTCCTAAAATATGTCCGCCTACAGCATAGAATATTTAAACCCCTTTGCAGAGACATCTATCAGCGTTGCGGCGAACTAAAAGAGAAAACTGTGTTGCATCGCGTATAAATAAAAGAACCTAACCTGACTTACTAACCTGTCCGTTGAGCATAAAAAATGTTTTTTCAAAAAAGAAAAGAAGAAAAAACGTCCCTCCTCCGAGTTCAGAGCCCAGATCTGGAAGTTCATAAGCCGACGTCTTATTGTAGAGTGAAATGAGTGTTTGAGGTACACATTTAAATTAAAAAAGAGAAACCAGCTGGAATATGTTCAAATATCACTTTTATTAACGTACAGAAAATACAAAAAATTCAGTCGTTGGTTTCCATTTTGAAAACCTGTACGCCATCTCGGATTCCCCATCTGCACTTCGTTTATGAGGCATAACTTCTAAACCAATAACACTAGAAGACTCGTTCTTCTTATTAAATTTCTAAGCTTACGAGCAATAAAAGTTTATCATCACTTTTTCTACCTGAGTAGCCATTTTTGCATAGTTTTAGAATAAAATATAAAATTGTGATCTGTGATCCTTAAAATATTGTTTCCTTACCTCAAATATGTCAGCAGAGCCTCAAAAGAAACAATGCTCGAATAAAAGTAGCAGTGAATTTTATAAGCTTTAAAAACGATGTATATATTGCCACAATGTACACAGTAAAAAATTGCCTGTGTTAATTCAACACTGTGGTGTCTGAGCATGACTATCATCTTTTGTGTTAAATCAACACAACACCCGGTTTGGATTAGACATCAAGTGTTTACATGCCATCATCTTGATCGCTTGATTTCATAAAAATAAAACATATTCTCAATGAACAGAAAGTCTGATCATTAATTCAGAAATGGAATAGTGATTGAACAATGACATAAGTCGTGCCAATATCCTTTTGTTTGGGATCCCCAACATATTTTTGATCCCTTTACAGTGTGAATCTAGAGTTTTTCCGTCTGGCAATTTAGCCCAGATGGTACGACGCTCAACTTCATCATCAGCAACCTATGTTAGAATCTCGCTGCAGTCGTAACTTTTTTCTTACAGCTAGTACCGGAATAAACACCGTGTATTGTGTTGATTTGACACAAAAAAGTGGTAGTCACACTGGCACACCGAAAAGTGTTGAATTAAGACAGGCATTTTTACTATGTAAAATCTTAAGGCTGTGTAATGTAGCTGCAAACATCATGGATCAGAAGAAAGTGACTGATCAATTTCAATTGAAATAGTCCAGGGGAAAATATGATTTAAAGTTTAAAATAAAAACTGCAATAAAAATAATGTTTCGCTATTCTATGCAGAAAGATAAACTGAAAAACATACAAAAAGTTTACATCGTTTAGAGACCGAGAACTGGCCGCCATTTTGAAGAAATGGCGCCACAAAACGTCTATTTGTATTTATCTCATAAAGGATGGCCCGAACAGAAACTTTGCAAGAATACAAAATGAAAGATCGTATTTTTTTCTATCTAAGTCACAATTACCATTTTTCACCTAAAAAGAAAACTGTTATAAAATTATCACCGATTTTAATGTTGTCAAAGCAAAAGTCTGGAAAACTCTTGATATTCGAAAATAGCTAAAGGGAGCATTCCCAACTGATTAGTCAATATTAACACGAAATATTTTTTATTGTCTTTATTCAAACGTACATATACCGGAAATAACATTAAAAGCCCCACGATCTGCCATATTTTTATGCAATATTTTTTTGAAATTGTTAAATTGGTCATATTTGCAGTGAGTAAAAACTGGCAGTGCAACCTTATAGTTCACAAACCGTCAAGGAAATGAAGTACACAAATGTGGATTGGTGTGATAGTGCTACATTTTGGTGTATATCATCAACGTGGCCACCATCTTGAATTCCGCCATATTGGATGGAGGTAAAAATGTTTAAAGGCAAGTGGGTCGTGTGACATATCAAACAATACAAGAATGTTCCCAGAAAGTCATTACACATGTCAAATTTGACCTACATCTTACAGTGTTGGAGCTATCTTCACTGAAAATTTGCCGCTTGATATATGCATGAATCCTGCAGTACAACTTTGTTTCTCGCAAACCGACAAGGAAATAAAGTATGGTAATACACAAATGCGCAGTGATGAAAAACTGCTACATAATTATACATTATTGCGGTGCGAAATTTGAAATAGTAAAAATTCCTGAATTTACAAACGTTGGTTAAATTCTTTAATATTAGCTATAGGACTTAAGTATACAGCGGTAAACTTTCAGTACAAATAACTCCAACATCGTAAGAGGTAGGTCAAATCTGACACCTGAAATGTTTTTCTGGGAACATTCTCATATTGTTTGATATGTCACACGACCCACTTGCAACTTTTTTACCTCCATCCAGCATGGCGGATTTCAAGATGGTGGCCACGTTGATGATATACACCAAAATGTAGCACTATCACACCAATCCATATTTGTGTACTTCATTTTCTTGACGATTTGTGAACTACAAGGCTGTACTGCGACTTTTTACTCACTGCAAATATGACAAATTTTAAAAAAATACATAAAAATAAGGCAGAGCGTGGGTTTTTTAATGTTATTTCCCGTATATGTACGTTCCAATAAAAACAATAAAAAATATTTCGTGTTAATATGGATTAATCAGTTGGGTGTGTTCCCTCGTAAGTGTTGGATATCGTGGAAGGAAAAACGGGCAACATGTCGGCCATCTTGAATTCTCTATCTTAGATGTATGTGGAGAAATTTAAATGGTCAGGACATCATGTTTCATATCGTTGTAGAAAAGATCGTTACCAGAAGTGTAAATGTGTGTGTGTGTGTTTTTTTTGTCTACATTTATTTGTTTAGGAAACAGAGACTCTGAAATTTTGGATTTGGTGAAAGATAATGGCTTGTCATTCTGTCGTTGCAGGTGATTCAGCATGGCGCTAACCTTTTTTGAACGGATCTAGATTGTACTGATAAATGGTGGTCGCAATACCAGGGTGATTGTAGCTGAGTTCAACGTTCGTCATTCGTAGAGATTAGAGCACACACAACCTTTTTCAAAATATTGAAGAAATTTGAGGAGACGGGATCTGTGTGCGACAGGGGACGCAGTGGACGACAAGGATCGCAAACGACGACTAGTGGCAACTGGCAACCATTGAGAACAGGTCAACACGCAGTACTCGAAGATTACAGGCGATACCAGCTGTCAGTGAATATTACCTAGACAGGCGGTTTAAGTTTATGCTATGGACACTGGTGCTGTCTAATGAAGATACAATGTTTCCTTTGTTTGAGTTGTTTAGCGATGAGACCCTTTCTGGGCCCACGGTGAGAACATCAAAGAGAAACATAGTTTGATGGGGTACATCATGGATAGAGAACAGTAAAATAGTTGGAGTGATGAAGGTCATGGTGTGATATGGGATTGGGACACACGAATTGTCGGAACAGTGTTCATATGTGGCAACTTGACTGTGAAAGATACTCAGACATACCACCATTTTGGATTTAGGTCGTGAATTATAAAGGCGAAAAGGGTCTTTTGACAAGCCTTTTAGGGTAGCTTGTTCCCAGAAATTCAAATGTGAAGTCTTTAGCACCTAAAAGCTCATATTTGGCTTTGTAGAATATGTCATCAATGTGGCAGCGATTTAGTAATCGTTTCCATTCTTCATGGACCATGAGTAATGGTGTCCAATGGTGGCTCAAGCATTCTGAATCCGTGGCCGGACATGGTGTAGGTCGTTGAATTTTTACGATACACCATATTTGCAGATGGCTCCAGCGATGAAAATTAAGGAACATGAGATCAGGTGAACGAGGGGGTCTCTCGGTCGATAGGCCCTCATCGACCTATCGAATATCCCGGAAATTGGATTTCCAGCCACCCTCACACCTCTACAACGTAGTGCAAGGGCGCGCCATGGACCCAGGAAAATCCTCTTCAAGATACAGAAGGGAAGGGAACATACTCTTGCAAAGGATGTCCAGGTATCTTTCACCAGTCAAGTTGCCATGAATGAACGTCGCCTCCACAATTCATATGCCCCAATCGCACACCACTCGTTTTACTGTCTTTTGTCCATGATGGGATAGTAGCAGGCCAATAACGATGATTTCGTTTATTGTCGTCACCGTGGACTTAAACAGGCCATCATCGCTAAACAACTCACACAAAGGAAAAATTGTACTGCATCGCTCTAAAATCCATGGTGTAAACTTTTGTTAGAGTTTAAATTGACAGCATTAGAACCGGTGATAATTTTATAACCGTTTATTCCAAGTGAAAAATGGTAATCGTAACTCAGATAGAAAAAAAAAGAATACTATCTTTCACTTGTACTCTTGCAAAATCTTTGTAAGGGCCACCATATATGATATTAATTTTTTAAAAAAACTATTTCTTGGCGCCATTTTTCAACATGGCGGCCACTTCTCGGACTAAAAACGGTGAAAACTTTATGTATGTTATTCAGTTCATTTTTTCTGCATAGAATAGCTCAAAATTATTTTATTGCAGTTTTTATTAATCCTATATCGTATTTTCCCTAGACCATTTGCATTAAAATTGATCTGTCACTTTCCTCTAAGCCCATGATGTTTGCAGCTACATTATGCAGCTTTAAAATTAAATATTGCGGGAATACGTAGATAATTTTTAAGCTTTTAAAATTTGCTACAAGTTTTATTCAAACGTTTTTCTCATACGTTGGCTCTGCTATGGAAAAAAATAAAATTTAACCAACACAGATCACAATTTTTTACATTGCTCTAAAATTGAGACACCCATTTCCAAACGGGTCCTTGACTATTTTTTTTAAATTGAGATATTAGCATTGTTGAGTTCATTTTATCATTTTCTAATACATTAAGAAGATTTTGCCATTCCAAACCGTCTTCAAAATACTTTAATTATCGTAAAAAATTAAAAGAGAGAATCATAATTAAGAGTAAAAGTTGTATATATTTTTACTTTTTAAAATATCTTTTTGCGAGAAGGTAAAATCTTGGTAAACTAATACTACTCCAACTTTAAAAGATATTCGTAGCTGCACATTTGCCCTAGCTTAGAAAAATGAGAAGTGTTTTTGTCAATTTCCCAACATTTACGGTATGGCGTTTGGATAAGGATCCATTTGGAAATGGACGTCTCAATTATCCAAAAAGGCTACTCGTGTAGAAAAAGTGATGGTAAAATTTTATATTGCTCGTAATATTAGAAACGTAATAAAAAAAAGAACGAGCCTAGGTGTAGTGGTTTGGAAGATATACCTCGTAAACAAGTGCAGAGTGGGAATCAATCAAGGATGACAGACTATTTTTAAAAATGACGAAAAACCTTCTACTGGATATTTTTGGGATTTTTTTTTTAGGTTAATAATTGCAATATTTAGAACATATTCTAGCAGGTTTCATCTTTTCATTTTAAATGTCTGGATTTGATCAAATTTTGTTGTAATTACACTGTACTATTTAGCCATGTAACTACGATACCTGCGCCCTATTTCATACAAGTCTACAAGCTAAAGGTTTCATTCTACAGGTACTTGTGTTAGTAGTACTTGTAATTTGTGTTTCATAATCATTACGGTCCGACTAGTAAAACAAATTAATGAATTTACAAGTTTACAAACCCAGACTTTACTGATTAGAAGTACTTGTAATTCCTGTTTCATAATCTTCTCAGTCCAACTTGTAATACAAGTTCAGCATTTTACAAACTTACAACTCAATCAGATAACTGCAATCGGCCATTAGTGATTTGACTAATAATTAGCCGTAGCAGAATTCGAAACTTTGTTGTGTGTGTGTGTGTGTAAGCTTTTCCGAAATGTCTGCTAAAAAACAGAACAAACTCTTTTTATTACA
Source organism: Lepisma saccharinum (assembly GCA_022664845.1). Lineage (NCBI taxonomy): Eukaryota > Metazoa > Arthropoda > Insecta > Zygentoma > Lepismatidae > Lepisma > Lepisma saccharinum. The sequence goes on from JAGDQP010025583.1 coordinate 21,319, forward strand.
AAAAAATAACGAAAGAAAAAATGTTCTTTTTGGAGCATTTTCTCCATCATTAACGAAACAAGATAAAGCAAAGGTTTGGCAGGAAATACATGGGCTAGCGACATCAATGGGTATTATTCCAACATGCAGAAACTGGCAGTATATTCGTGATACAATGTGGCCCAATACAGTATTAACTATTTCAACAAAATTGTGTACAACTCTAAAAACAGTTGCTTTCGATACACCGTGCATATCACCTACACAGTGATATTGGGCACCACTTCCAAGCCAATGCAATGCAATTTCTACTTGGCACCGTGATGTTAGAGGATAATTTATACGGGTTTCGTGCTGTAAATCATTCCCAAACAATCCTAATAGCATATCTACCTTTTCTCGGCTCATGTGAAATATTTCGTTATATTTACGATTGTTTTCAACATCATAATTTAAGCGCTCTCGGAAGGTTCTTGGACGTCGCAGAACAATCCTTTCGTCATTTTCATATTAATCGGAATCACTTGACCACATACTTCTCACAATTTCTATCATTTTACACGTATGCTTGAAAACCTACCAAGCTCTCTGAATTTGTAAATTTAAACTAGTTTTACAAATACGTTTTACAACTCGTCAAATTTTATGAAACAGAAACACTAGTAGACTCATAAAAATCACTTGTAAATACAAGTGTTTCAACTTGTAACTGGAGTTCTATACTTGTAGTTTTATGAAACATACACTTGTAAAAATCTTCCTTTTACAAGTGTTTTTACTTGTAACTTGTAACTTGTAGCATACAGGTGTAGTTTTATGAAACATACATTTGTAAAAAAAGTTACTGGTCTACAAGCCGTACGGTTGTAAAATAGGTCTTGTAGTTTTATGAAATAGGGCCCAGGTTGCAAACAGCAATTTGAAAGCTTTATTTACACAGTTCGTGTGCCGTATCGCTCGGAGAGTGTTGCGCGCAGGCATACTCGTCCCATATTATTCCAGTCTGTAGATACCCTATTGCAAATCCCTTGTTCACATCCTTGCACATTTAGAGCGAGTTGCACGAAGCATTTTAATCCCGAGTTAGCTTATTCCACGAGCCATACATAGATGAAATAATTATAGAAAGCAAAACCCATGCTCTCAAATTATTTCATGTCACCTGGTGTCAGTTCAGCCAAATTAGGAATGAAATAATGCTAGTACGTAAGGATTGTTTGTGTGTTCAATTTGAAAACCGAGGAAAGCACGGAGTGCGAGCTGATCACCTGATACTGGATTATATTGGTCTGCAAAGATGAAAATCGTAGATATTGTGCATTGTTGAGTAGCACAACTTCATTTGTAGTTCGGCTGGACGGACATGAGGTGGCATGAAAAGGGAGGGCAGAATGGGATTCGTTATCTTCAATTATTTCACCTATGACGTGCAGAGTATCTCGTAGATTATCTAAATTCAGGATTAAAATGTTTTGTTTCACTGGACCTTAAAGTGCACTCAAGTGATAAAAAATTTGGCTCGTCTTATAAATGGAAAAGATTTACAAGAAATGAAGATTATTTACAATGTAGAAAGTATATAGACTGTAGGTTTTTTCTGCACGAAGAAAACAAATCTTTATTTGTGGTTAACAAAAAAATTTCAAATAAGGTTTAATTTGTATAAACAAAAGTTTGTTTTATCGAATTTGTTTGGCACCAGTAAAGAAAAAAAGATGGTGCACAGGAGACTTAAACACAGGTCAATTAGTTGGCTGCTCGATGCCTTACTTACCTATCAGCCGAAAACGCTGGTTGGCTAAAATTAAGTGGAGTTTAGCTCACATAAGGAAACTTTGAGAACTTAAAATTTCCCATATTATAAAAGCAAAGAAATACAATATTGCTGTACTGTACTGTACTATTAACAATAATCAATATTGCATTAAAGAGTTTCTTCGTATACTATGTCATTTACTTACTTACTATATGGCTTACGGAACTCGCAAGTTCATCGCCGTAGTAACAAACGTTCGCGACATTATTCTATCCTGAGCAAGATCAAGCCAATTTTCATCACGGACACATGCTTCTCGAAAATCCCTTCTAATATTATCCTCCCAACGTCGTCTCAGTCTTCCTAACGGTGTCTTTCCCTCCGGTTTACCAACCACGATGGAAATCATAGTTTCCCCCATCCGAACTACATGCTACGTCAGTTACAGGTGTTAATTACTAGGGTAACAAATACGTTCTACAACTCAGAATTGGCTTTGTTTGTTATGATTTTTTGTTTGTTCCATCAAACAAAACAAATTTGTTTCAAATTCATTTATTTCTATGTTACTCATTCGTTTGTGCCAAGCACATGAAATATTCAGAAATAAGCAAGAATTTAACCACAAGAAAATAGTCTAGATTGATTAATTGATGTTCTACAATCTGTAATTAACAAGCAATAATATTCCATTTTGTAATTTTAATATAACTATTGAAGCTTCAAGCTTGACTATTATATAATTACAACGAAACATCTGTGGCGCCGTAACGATATAGGTAGCGTGCAAGACTACAAAATACTGGCACCTCAGTTTTATTCTTGGTCGGCGCGCTTGGTTATATTTTTGTTAGTGCTCGCAATTTAATTCGTTTAAACAAACTTATGTTGAGAGAAAAAGTTTGATCTCAGCCCTATTCTAACCATTCTTTTGATAACCACAAACAAAAAGTTTTACATTCTTTTTCTTTAGTTCACAATGGTTCGTCGTGTCCTCAAATCTTGCAACATTAATTTAACTCATTTCCCGGCGTCATACAATGATGAAATTTTGCACAGCAACGTAAGTCGGATTTCAATGTTACTTTCATATCTTTCTATATATTTATACATTTAAAAGCATATTTTGATGTGTGTGTGTTTTTTTTAATGTGAACTTCTTTATCCTAAAATAAATACTAGCTTGCAACGATGTTGTTTTGGCTAATTGCAAAACACTTTAGAATTTAGATCACAAAATATTAACTTGAGAAAAAGGTAATAAAGAACTGTTTGAAGACATACTTTTTTAAAACAATTTGTACTAAAAAGTAAAAATAATAATAATGTTTATGCATGACTAAAAAGAAAAGCATAAGGCACGCCAATTCAAGAATTTGAGTGACTGTGTATGAGAGCGCGCCTCATGCTTTTCTTTTTAGTCATGCATAAATCATATTATTTTTTTTTTTTACTTTTTAGCACAAATTATTTAAGAAAAGTTTGTCTTTAAAAGTTATTTTTTATTATTTTTTTCTGTGTGGCGTCTATTAATTACCTATCCTTGATTCTCGGGTAAGAGACCAGAGTAATAGTTTGAAGCGAAGCCCACACTTCATCTGCTCTATTACCAGAGAATCATGGATAAGAGGTTTATAGATCAATCTGTAAAAAGTGGCGACTATAATCTCCACCTTTCAACCTAATATAAATATGTTTTAGCAGACTTTTCTTATTTAATTATATCCTTCTGCTGACCGAATAATCAGTAGTGCTCTGTACAAAATTTGGTTATATACTGTACAAAAAGTTTTTTTAAAAAAATAAGAAATAAATTATCTGTGTACCGAGAAACATCTTTTTTTCTTCTTTTTTTAAGGCCAGTGTTTGGAAATAAGGTCAGTGATCAGGGAATGGGCATACTAGACACAACAGCAGTGATCTTACGTATTTCCAAACTGGTATGTTCTCTTTTTAGACGTGATTCGCACCACGTTTAACACAAGAAACAGTACCACAATCAGTTATTCCCAGTCATGATGTTCGGGATGTTACTCCCTCGAGGAGGTTGTGAATTCCTTCTGTGGAAATTTTCTTTTTAACACAATCTACTATGCCCAGTGAGCGCTAACTTATCATAGTGGAATGCTCGATTCCATTACAAATCAGCCAAACATCTAAACTCAGACACAAGCGGAATCCGTTAATCTCGTTTATGCACTTCCATTTTAGTTTCTAATGGGCCAAAATTTCAGTTCTAACTCAATTTTATACGTTTGTTGTCGTTATTGACCCTGTGTTTAATTTACATATTGATTCTTGCAAAGAACGGGAAAATTTTTTTGCAGGATGTGCTATTGTATGCACAGTCCAGTATCAACATAACTCAAGATATAATATCATGTATAAATAAATAAAAGAACCACACAACAACAACAACAAGCGTAAAACAGTTAACAAGAGCGGAAAGGTTTGTCCATTTTTGATGAAACCGAAAATGGACGAACGAGTTTGAATTTTTGGTCTGGATTCTTTCTTTACATACTAATCAAGATCTCCACAATCGTTACGTTCAGCTCAATGGTTATACCTCAGAAAATGAAGTGTAATAATGAACGTGGAAACGTGCAGTCAAAAAGAAGCATAATTAAATTTTGGATCGCAGTTTAATGGATTTCACCAAGTTCATTTCTAGTGTTTATTACTACAATAGATTTTACTTTTGACGCTTCAAGTATAATAATTAGTCTGGTTTGATTAATCTTGAGGCACAGTTATTGAGGACACCGCTAACTGTATTAATATCAACGTAGGTAGAGAAATAGCAGTGTTCTAAAGAGAGTTAAAAAGAATGGTGGCCTGAGACAACAATCATACAAAAAATGACGAGGAAAAGTTAGAAACTCATGTTCCATAGCTAAGGTTAAGGATGAGCATAATACATAAATAACGATCTCTAATGCTTTGTTTACATTACTAACATCTTACCATGGTTATTAAACGTTAACCGAGATCAGTTTAGTAATGTAAGTTACCGTTAACACAGGTTTCAAATTTAACCAGTGTAAAATTACGACGATTATCTTCCTACGTTAGTAATTCAAACTAGGGATGTCAACGGCTCGCTCCGCTCGGCTCGGCTCATGGCTCGATCGGCTCGAGCCGTCCTGAGCCGCGGCTCGCACTGAGCTAAGCCGAACCGAGCCGCGGCTCACCGTGAGCGGAGCCGAACCCAGCACGGCTCGCAGCGAGCCGAGCCGAGCCGAGCCAGGGTTCACATCGAGCTGAGCCGAACCGAGCCGCGGCTCACAGCGAGCCGAGCCGAACCGAGCGTCGGCTCACCGTGAGCCGAGCCGAACCCAGCGCCGGCTCACCGTGAGGCGAGCCGAACCCAGCGCGGCTCGCAGCTAGCAGAGCCGAACGGAGCCATGGCTGCTCACGGCTCGAGCCGAGCCGATTGACATCCCTAATCAAACGCGTCTTAGGCGTTAAACGTCGCTCACTTCGTGAGTTTATTTCTTTTTTTATGGAAATACATAGCTTCCAAGTGGTGCGTATAATATTTAAAATATAAAAGAACAATGGCAGAACTAATCTACAAAATATTACGCTACAATCAATTCATTTGTGTTCATTATTTTATCATTTAACTTCTACCGTCTAACCTTTCTCTTAGTTCCATGATATGACAAGATGGCAGTGCAAGCAAAATAATCAAGTTAAGTTCCGGAGTTGAAACGTAAGTTATTTCA
>JAGDQP010025584.1:0-21843 GCA_022664845.1 Lepisma saccharinum
ATAATATCTAAAGACATGCGACAATCTTTATGTCCATAGCTGTACCTCTTGAAATAACTCTATAAAAAGACTTCTATCATTCAGAATATTCGTTTTTTCTGATTGACATCATTAGCCAACAGTTTAATAGTTTTTTGTATATATATAATTTGTATTTTATAGAGTCATTTATAAGACCTGATTTACTGTTGAAGAGACTAGCTTAGCTTAAAAAGGAAAACATATGTTTCTACTTCTAATGGTAAATTCATTTTTCATTTCTTTGATTAGAATTAATTACTCTAGTGTGAATCAGTTGCTATTCAAGGTTGATTTTTTTTACCGGAATTCTCCGGAGTTTTTTGTGGCGTTGATTTTGATGCCCCAGAGCAGTGTCCATTCCTGTAGCAGTTGAAGTTGCCGCACTATTGCTGCGTGGGCAAAGCGATAGTTATTGTTGCCGGTAAACAGTGCGGTATCGTCCGCGAAGGTAGCGATCATGCAGTTGTGAGTAGATGGTAGGTCTGCTGTGTAGTAGATATGTAGTGTGGATGCTAATACGCTAGCCTGCGGAACACAGCTTTGATCAAGCGTGGATCAGAAGTGGTATTGTCTTGGCGAACTTGATAAGTGCGTTGGTGGAGATAGGATGCTATGAGTTTTACAAGCGGTAGAGACAGTCCTTGTTGGTGTAGTTTTAGTAAGAGGCCAGGGTGCCACACTTTATTAAAGGTCTTTTCTACGTCGAGAAATACGCCGATAGTTAGATGCTTTGCATTAAGGCCCAGTGCAATGTGATCAACTACTCTTACTAGTTACGCTTGGGTGTCATGATCTGGTCGGAAGCCGAATTGATGGGTTGGTAGAACTTCATCTGTGTCCAGTTGTAGGCGGAGTCAGGAGAGTAGAACTTTTTCAAATAGTTTGCTGAAGTGAACCTTCCTCGTTTAAATACTATCCTACCACAACGGATCCTATTCATAAGAACTTCGCTTGGATTTACCAGAGTCAATCATTTCATTTTTTTTACAAGGAGAAAACACATCACAAATATCCCTCATAACAAATATCTAGCAGAAAGACATCACCGATTTCGCCAGATATAGTTGGGTCTATAACCAAGTCCGATTTGTTTAACCCTTTTGAAAATTCTCTGTCTTTCTTCACTTTATTTTAGACTAAATTTTACTTAAAATCTATCAGCTGTTCTTGTTCACTAACTTGGTTTCTTTTTTTATGAGGTTAGGTTAAGTCATTTTTATTATGATATTGAATTCATTCAGCGTAGCCGAAAAATGCTACAAATTTCTACCATGTTCGGCTTCTGTGCTAATATTTATACTCAGAACTCAAAATACCAAAACTTTATTACATTGATATTAAGAACACCTCCATTTAAAGTTCAAAAATGTTAATTAATATCACTGTTTTGTAGATTTATTTGATTCAGCTCATATTAATCATGCAGTAATTGTTTAATACTGTACGTTTGTAGGGAGGGACCTGTCAGATTGTAAACACTGGATTGTTTTATTGAAATTTTATAATGACTCAATATAATCTAACTTAACCTTTTTCTGTTGAATTCAATGTGAAAAATCCAATTAATCTGTTCTCCAATTTATGTTGATTTCTTCAGTTACAATCAAAGTACATGATTGTAACTCTTTACTGATCCTCAGATACTTCATGATTATGTACTGTTTCCTTGGAATGATACAGTTATAGTTTGATGTTTGTGTTTGTTTAAATAAAATTAGTTCTGAAGATATCAGATGGTCGCTGATGATTTCACTATTATAAATTATGATAAATAAAGTTCGAAATAGATTCCGATAAACTTTGCCTTATATTATAGTAATGATATAAGCTCGAAATTAAACAACATTGCATTGTTTCACATTTCTCAGATGCAGTGTATAATCAAACTTGATTGAGTTTCCAGTATGGTCTGATATAGATAAGATTTAGCATGAACATGTATGAGATTCAATGAATAATTCTTTAATACTTTAATTCTTTTCTTTTGACTTTACTTAGTATGATCAGATGATCTATGATTCTAGTACAATCTGTGTGCGTCGCTTCGTTATTGTTTCAGCAATGTGAGTCTATTAAATGGCGCTAGATAAGGTTAGATTAGATTCTCTGGGAAGGCCTGTGTACTAGTTAAGTACTTCTACATTAGTGATAATTGTTTTATTTGGAATTCCTGGCTCAGAATAGGTCCTGATTCCTATTAGTAGAAAATTTCTCCCACTCGAGATATATTATTATTATTATTATTATTATTTACCCAACAGGGGTTGTCAGAGGTACTTCCCAAGTACAATTTTACTGCGGCAGGTAGCCATGGAGTGATGACTTATAATGAGTCAATGTACGAACTCTATGTTGCGCTTTTACTTTTTATCTGCAGTTGGGCTTTATGAGCACTGATGCATTGATATAATTAAGTTGGATTTAATTTCCTTTTCCGTTGCGCGAAATTATAAAATTTTCTTCTATTTCGTCGATACATATAATGATTGTTTTATTAGCGATCAACTTTATTTATGTATATTCAACTCGTTTGGTGTTTTAGTGGAGCCAAATATTAGATCGTTAAACGTAAGTGATGGGAGTTATTTATCGCGACGTTGAGTTGTTCTACTTTATTTCTGTCCTCCGTTGAGCATGCGATTTGGGTCTCACATGCAGCATGAGGTTTGGATGCACCCTGTAGATATTCGTTCTGTTTGACTGTTTCTGCTTGACTGCTGAGTTCACGGAGGGGCATCAGAATTTAGACGACGAAGCGTTTAATTTCGTAAGTGGTCGCTATATGAAAGCACAATTGAACGATTATAATAGATTAGATCAACATTGGCGTCTACAGAAGAACTGTCACTGCTGTCATTTACAGCAAGCACGTAACACATGTGCTCTAGAAACTTGAATACCAAAACAACTAAATCTAACACCAATTGACAACAAAATACTTTGGTATTACCGTAGACATAGGATAAACTTTCTTCACACATATAACAGAAATTAATCATAGTGTAATCCTCTGCCCAATTAGGTGAAGTTATGCAGAGATTAACGAAGATAATCTAGAAGAAAAAGACTATCGCAGGAGGATTTAACGTAGCTCATTTTATTGAAATGTTACAGGAAAAAAATACTAACTTTGGTATACCATTGGGACGCTGTTTCCTAGAGTCAACGCACAACAATTAACACTTAATGGTCTCTCATGTTGTACATAATAAAATAAACACTTATTGACGCATTAGGATTGATCCAATAGTCCTTGAGTAACGTGCAGTAAGTAATAAGCAAGTAAGAATTTACTGTCCCAAGTAAGACTTCTTGATGGAATCAATCTGTTGTGGCCAAGGACTGACGATGGATTACCGTTTATATTCTGGGATATATGCTGCTATGAGTCGGGATCTTGAAATCAAAGCTCCGAAGACTGGAGCCCAAATGCTGGTGGCTAGTGTAGTCGAACTCACAACAACTAAATCTATTTGCACTGCTTGATGCTCTGAAGCTCTAAGTCATTTAATGATCTGGAATATTGTAGATTTGACAGTAACCTTTGGCTGTAATAGGCTAACATCAAACTTAGAGTTAATTGATGTTGCGGTGGCTCTATTAACTCGTGATGTGCTTAACTGGGTGTCGATCACATAACTGGCAACGGGTCACACACTTCGAGCTTGAGAGCCTGGAGATGTTCTGGTCCTCCTAATTGATGCTGATAATCGACCAATCAGATAAGGTCTTGGAAGCTGCCTGGTGACGTGCCAAGTGGTTGACTCAGCAATTCTGTGGATCGTATTACAGACGAATATTGCTGAAACGTCGATAGTGCTTGCCACTTCATTAAAATAAAAGGTCCTTGTTTCTGCAGTAATATGATACATTCGTTAATCATTTTATACTTTTTAAAGCGTGTCGTAAATGTGCAGGCGTTTAATAAACTAATTTGGATCTTTAACTCACGAGTTACTGTTAAAATATAAAATTAAGCGACGATTGCCTTTCTGTGCATAGCTTATAAGAAGCCAACATCCCAACCAAATGTTTTCAATTTTTTCTCCCAAAATAAGTACATTAATACAAATATGAATAAACTAACCTCCGCCTTTAGACTCGTACTGTGACATTAGTTCATTGTGAAAACTCTCAGCTCTGTATTTGATACTGAGATACTAAATCCTCTCTTCAAATACTTCCTCAAATAATTCTTATTTCAACGAGAAGCTTTGCTTCTGTTTTCAGCATGCTGCATCGAGCTATATTACACATCTTGAATCTGTACTGACGACAGCTGGCCGCTTAAACATTGGTAATAAGAGACACACTAGAAACATAGTTATATTGGAAGACTTAGAACTTAGCCCTGTCATAACCAGGTTAACAAACATGCACGAAGAGTTTGATTTAGATTTTAGCCTTAGGCAAAATATTACCTAGTGCAAAGATAAGTGATGTTGGAAGCACAGTTATACTACTTTTATGAACAAGTGGTTATACCAAGTGACAAGGAAATAAACACAGAGGAATTTAATGCAGAGGATTGTTAAATAGGCCTGTAAAATGTGTGTTCCAAGGTGATCAGGAAAATAGAGGGAGAAGAATGCCTGTTGAGAAAGAAACACTCCGAAGGTTTGTCTTCATGATTCAGCTAAGATAGGTAGTTCTCTGCAGTCCTGAAGGATATGGTTTCTGTTATTATAACGAGTTTTATTGCGAGATATCCTTAATTCATTCTTGTAACATTACAAGGAAAAGAACTCTAATGTATTTTCCAGAAAATATATTGATTCGCATAATGATTATACTATTATAGGTAATAAAATACGATACTGTTGATATAACTACGAGAAAAGTGTTCTTCAGAGGAGACCAACAGTATTTTGTCTACCATCAATCATGAAGGGTAAAAAATAAAACGCATTATATTCCTTGTTGAATTATGTGTAACACAATCTTTATTTCCTTGAAGATGTCAAGTGAAAAAGTGTATGATTTTGTTGGCAATCATACAAAGGATTATTCTATTAGCTATTTATGCTTTAGTAGTTTCACAGTAATGTGGTTCATGTAGACATTCAGCTCATCTTCGTTTTACCTAAAACAAAAACAAGAACGCTTAGTATCGTATCGTACAGAGAAGTCAGTTATTTCAGAAAGTGATGTTCTCTTCACACCTGTATTTTGCGATACGACAAACCTTGATTCTATTATTCGAAATGTAATCTTATTGGTTCAAGTTGTAGCAGTTTTAATTAGACGATGGTGCATTGTTAACTTTATGAGCTATTTACAACGAACTTCGTTTCTCGAATATAGGCCTTTGCCTTCCTCAAAATGACATACTCATTGTAATATACCACAAATGGCTGTCAAAATTAAATTTCAAGTCACATTACGACATATTTAATTTTCTACGATATGCATGAAGTTTAAAAAAGTAAAACAAATTGTGAACAACAACAAATGTGGGACACTGAAATATTCATTGCTAGAAAATTAACGTTTGGGTTCTCTATGATGGCATATTTAATTTCACTTTTCTAAGGATGTGATTCAACATATTAAAATGGAAATTTATTATTCTATTGTAGAGGTTATTGTGATCCTCTAGAAATTAACTTAGAAGCTGCTTTGTGTCATTGATTTTATGTGAATTTTATTTGTCTTTTCAATTTGGATAAACTAAAAAGGGAATCACTTGGCTGCAAACTATTTGGGTGTTGTTAGTTCAAACTTATAAGTATGCTGAACAAGTTCATGTTAATAGCTTTTAGCAACTACGTAAGTAGTATTTTCTTCATAACTGCACAGATTTTGACACAAAATCCTACCTTCTTCCCTCGAGGAAGATTGCGACTTTGTGTCTAGAATGAGAGGCAATTTCTCTCGTAAAACCTAGCCCAGTAACGACCAAATTCATCTGCTTCTATTACTTTTAGTTGGAACTTGTCAGTTCTGCTTGAGTGAGTAATACATTGCACATACGATTTAATGCAATACGCCTATATTTTACACATGTTTCAAATATGTCTCTTAACAAGCCCGAAGTCTGGGCCATTGGGTGAAAAAAAACAGGCCCCTGAAGGGAACTGATCTATGATGGTATCACAATGGATACTAAAGAGACTGAAAATCTTACAATTGTATTGTTTTTGTTCTGCTCACCACAACCAATCCTACAATATACAGAATATTTAGCCAAGGACTAACACCAGGCTGTGTGTAACGTGCAAGAAACGAGAAAACTTCATTAGCACCCTTCCTCTTAGAGTCTTTATTAATTTTATGGAAACTATTTCTTTACATGTATTACTCAGTCGTTTCGTTGCCCTGTACAAGTTTAATATATAATAATCTTTTGTTTTTGTAATTGAAAAGAAATGAATGGTAAGGGGAAACACTGAACATCAGATCGCAGGTTTGTTAACCAACTATTTACAGCAGTTTCAAATAGTATCATCACTATTTAGCTTTACTGTATAGGTATCTGGATATGTGACAAATTAACAGTTTTGTTATATTGTATGAGATTTTCAGAAATACGAAGATCTGTACACTGTTAAATTTGCGAACTACTTATTGGATGCTTACCCCTTATTGTCCAAATGTAGTTTTAGGAGATTCGTTGTATTTCTTATTTTAATGATTTAATGCTGGTTAGTAGTTTTAGTTATTTTTATGCAGCTGTGTAGCGTTAGTATCTATGTTAACCCTAGATTACTAAACTAGGGTACAAAGCACGTTGTTACTAATCAGTAGTCTGATGGACTACGCATGTTGTTTGCTATATAATTTCTTTATTTTTATTATATAATACTTTTATATTAGAAGACTGTTATATTTATGATATGAAGGCAAAGTGTTAGATAAATGTACCAAATTAAATACCTGCAAACCGGGTACCATTCAAACTTGTGAGCTTACATTGCATGACGTATGTCACTTTACATTTTAAATAAATTCAACATTCATCCTATTTCACTTGCATACACACATAGTAAGAAAAAGTCATTTCACCATACGAGTTCTTCTGCTACTCTTAATTGGCATTTCAGATACAATTGAATAATGTTCTACACACTTCAACAATAATTCTTTGAAGCATTAGACTTGAGCTTCACAATCTACACACAACTTCCTGTGGTGTTCCCCACACATGGCACGAGAACAGTACCTACAGGAAAATCTTGTGATACGTCGTAGTTTCGACGGACAAAATGCACAGATTTTTCGTTGTCCCTCCGTTGGAACTTGAGAACAACTTGCAGTGTCACCTTCTTTCAGGACATTTCGAATCATGGTTTTCACAGATCGCGTAAGTGTTGAAACTTGAAGCCGTTGAGCCAGCCATGGTTCCATAAGACCTTTACTTAGATTCTTCGCATATTCCCTTCTTCACTTTGGTTTCTCGTTCTTTGATCTGGTGTTATGGCAATACAAAACGTATGTATTCACCAGAATCATGTTGAGCATTCCATAAAAACGCAAAGAGACCACCTCCGGGTTTTCCTGCTGCATGACATGTTGTTACACATTTGATCGAATGAATCAACAGCACCTTTCGTTGAATTATAGAACTCAATGATGTCTGGTTTCTTTGATGTTTTGTCAATTGTTGGTTGCTCGTGTGTTGTGGACAAGTGGATCACAACCTTGTTGGATTTTCTTTTGTATGATACCAGTGTCTTCTTTCCATCAAAACAGAACAGGTTCCTATTTTTCTTTTTTGTGTGTGTGTGTTTAGTAGTTCCGGTGGTATTTCGCGCTTATTTGTTCTCATTGTGCCCATTACAGTCAATTTATACGGTGATTGTAAAAGTTCTGAAGATGTAGGTAGGGACGTGAACCAGTTATCCATGGTCACGTTCCTGTTTGATCCATGGATACTTTTGGTTAGGCTCTTGACAAAATACTCCACTAACGGAAAAAACTTTCCTCCGAGTATCTTTTCCAAGATATGGTTCTGCGTCAAACATATACTTGGTTTTAACATCGCATATCATTACAATCTTTATCCCATACTTGTTGGGCTTATTTGGAATGTACGTCTTAAATGGACAACGACCACGAAAAGCTAATAGTTAGTTTTCACTAGCATTTTCATCCAACACTTGGTCATCATCACCACTATCGTTTTCTAACAATATCTTCAAAATTTCTTCTTGTTTTTCTCCTAAATTAGCTGCCATCTTTGCTGTTGCTATTAGGAAGACAGTTAACTCTGTTCTAAACAATACGGGCACACACTAACAGAATTATGCATTGATGTTTTGAAGGTAATGAACGTATACGGGTTATCAAAGTGTGTTCTGCTTGTATCATTAAAACTAAACATTCGTCTCGCAGACTACGAAATATTTGTAGCTCACTACCGACTCATCAGTTACAGACACAAACGCTTGCAAAACAATCGTCCTCAAAACAAATGAAGGTAACAAGGTAGCCATCAACGACACCAAGCGACAAATGATAAAAATGTGCAATGTTGCAAACTCAAGTAGTCTGTCAGACGAATGATTAGTAATCTAGGGTTAAGCTACCTAATAATATGGTTTGCTTTTAGCTTTGGTACAATGTTATAATGCGAAGTATATTTTTGAATCAAATTACTCAAATTAACATTATTAGAAAGTGTATTATTTCTTGGCTATACTTGAACATGCTTTTTCAAAAACTATTCAGTTTATGGTTTTACATTTTATTTAATTCGTTATTCAGTAATTTAAGTAATCTGAATCATTACTTAACGTTGTTCAATACTAAACAATTGATAGCCGTTAATGGCAAACATTATTATTACCAGTTGTTTAAGTTTCATACACTATCTTAGTTCTATTGTGTAATAAATGCGTAGTTTTTGATTCACTCGATCAACTGCCTATTCTATAAAATCGATATTCCACAGTATTAAGTGATCTATTCAATGTGTGTAATTATAGTTTCAATTTCACATGTAAACTATATTGCATTAAATTGTAGACTAGTGGATATTACATGATTTGATTCGAATTGATTTGATTAAATGTCTAATCACGTACAAAACCAATTCCCATTTACAAGGGAGAGTGACAATCGGTATGATGAACCATCGACATCAATCGGATAAAGATGACGTCCTAAGAACGGGACTTACTGTTTAACGTAGACTTCGAACACTTGTGTCCCTACCGGGAATCGAACCCGAAACACCTTGATTAAAGGCAGCGACCGTTGCCACTGAGCCACAGAAGACACTAGACTCTGTGGGTACATTACATTATCATTACCATTGGGTCAATCCATATAACAAAAACTTTATATTTCTATGTAGAGGAATATATCGATGTGATTAATGAAAGTGTAATATAACGCAAACCTATTCAAATGCATTGTTTACATGAAAGAGAAAACTTATCTGTATAAAACAGACCTTCATGTCAAGTGTGTAACACGTTCTATAAATAATTAAGAAACTGTACGTTTTTCCAAGGCAAATTATTTAGTCTTTACGTAATTTAAATGAATTTAAAAGTACTCTTTTCGTGATCTTTTTTTATACCGTTCTTCGTTTTGGTATTCATGACCACGACATTGGAAAAATTCAGTTCTTTTCAGAGTTGTTAGCTGATTAACAAAGTGCAGACTCACATCCAGTGAAATACGTACGTAGTCACGTATTGCTCTTAGCAATATGTGGTTCATCACTAAAGCATACTAATGTAACTAATAGTACATCAATTGATTTCAAATCAATGAATTCACTCGTTTATTCACTCGGAGACGATAGAGAGCAGAAAACATTGGACGAGTATATGATATCTTTGCACCTCACCTTTCATGCATGAATTAACAAAAGTTAACCGACATTGTGTAATTTGACTTCTTGTTTGGTGCCACAGTAAGATATTACTGAAGTGAATCAAATGCATGTGATTGATTTTCTCAACATGTGTGTAAAGCACACATAATCAGAAATCAAAGATGTCAAGGGAAGTAATCTACAATCTACAAAGGATTATAAGGTATTGTAACTACAAGAAATAGGTTAGACGTACTACTTTATACTTCCATGGGGTAGGTTTACATCTCAGATTAACAGCATGAGGGATGTAACCCAAGAACAAAGTTTTATTGTCAAAAGCTGGAATTAATTACTCACAATGGCAGAATGTTAGTATCTTCTCAGCTTTAGAAGTTCTGATTGTGCTATACAAACATGTATACAACTGAATCTACAGCCGGAACGAAAACGGTAAAGCTATCATTTATGTCTAGGTTAGTGCATGTAAAACTAAAGTATGATAAATAAATTTAGCTTCAACGTAGCAGACGTTTCCATTCTAAATTTCAAACGGACAAAATCTTTTGAACACAAATTATAATCCAATTCCAAATATTACCTTTCTTTGTGATAATCCGTACTAACTCAACAAAAGGAGCTTCGACGGTAATGTGAAGTACTGTGGAAACTGCCAATATATTAGTTAGATTTGACATCATCCTCTGAAACTGAAACACAGCGAGATAATATTAGGTGTGTGATTGTAATCTACTTGAAAGCAAAGTAAATTGTTAACCTCAAACAGTAATATGCGATGCTATAATTTAAGTAGGTACTTAATTTGTTACTACGTGGTATCACTATCGGCGATCATGTAATGATGAATAGCACCAATTAGGAAGTAACACAAATAAGAAGAATGTTGAATACTACAGTCTAATACTTACACATGACGATCAGTTAACACGTTGAATGTAGAAGGAGAAAATACATAAAGTGCATTGAGTTATTTCAATTCAGGGTGCATTTTACATATGTTTATAGAAACCTTCTCATGCTAATCGTTAAATTCTCAAATACACGAACCATTGCGTAAACTAAGCAACAGAGTAATCATCAGCCATTTTTTCTGATTGCTGAGTATTTGGTTCGGAAGCAGAACTTAGTGTTAAATATTTTAACAATTCGGAAACAGTCACTTTCTCCTAAAAGAACTGTTATAATTTATTGATGAAAAATGATAGCAATTATGAGTGATAGTAACAGTTATGAATAAATACTTCAAATAATGCTCGAAATTCCGGAAGTGATTAATTATGTAAATATAAGAAAAGCGGCTTGTAAAGAAATATAGAAATCTGGTTAGATTCGGATTTACATCCGTCCAAAGCTAGGACCGCATCACCACAAATGACGCCATATCACGACAAGTACTGGCGTAAGTGGGTCAATTTAGCGAATCACATTCGAGGTAGTACCCAATACATCTTGTTTACTCATGTTTATAATTTCCGATTTCAGCCTAGAAAGATTTCCTACTAAACCAGTTAATACGTAGACAATTAAATCCTACATTGAAAAATCCTGTCTATCTGGCACTACATCGATCATAAATATTGCTTTATTAAACGTATGTGGTACTACTTCGAGCGTGATTTGCTAAGTCAAAACCACTTACGTCATTATGAGTCGATATATGACGATGCTTGTGACAATGCGACAGTAACATAACGCGCGTGCAGCTCTCAACCTACTCAGAAGTTTGAAACTCTTCAAAAGAATGTTTTTCTTGCTGACATGTAAATAATCACGTTCTGAAGTTTTGGGAAACACTTTTTAGGGTCACCTTGTATATATATGGTTTGATACAACACTCTTCGTGATGTAAGTAATTTATTTCTGTTTTTATTGAAAGTAATTTTATGGAAATAATAGTAACTTATTAAATTACATAAAAGTAATGGGAGTCAGCATCAGGACCCAATCTGAAGCTTGTGAAAAGTTAAGTATCAACGCTTAGTGAAATTAATATTTAAACAAATTTTAAACTTAAAACCTAGACAGTCAAAGGATTAAGAAAATATAAATTATGATGAAACACGATGAACTCAGGGCAGTTTGAAAAGGACATCTCTGTTAGACTATTGATAATGTTTTTCAAGTTGCGATCATTTAGAAAGTGTCTCACTGTACGCTCTTAGTATACTTTTTATCGTTCCGTCCAATCTAAGGCGGATTGACGTTTAACTGTATGTTGCTGAGCGATCAGAATCATACAAAGTTTTAATTAATATCGGAATACACATTATAAATATACAGTGAACTAGAATGTCTGCATGCTGATGTATACATAAAAGATGATGCTATTATAATTGCTAGTGAAATCGATTCATGTTCGTCAGTCATATTTATTGTGGTTCTGCTCTAAGAGACAAACCTCGGAAGATGGTTGCTGAGATTGACATGTAAGAAAGAAACTCTTGTTTTTAAAAAGAAGAAAGAACTAGTTCTACAGAAAGGAACAATCAAATATGGAAAGAATCGTCAGAAATGGCATAACGTTTGATACATTAATGACACACAATCCACAAACTGTATTTAGAATGTTATTCCTAAATAGCAATGTAATGGATAGAGATAACATTGTATAGTTTTTTGGGACTAGATTAAGTTCTATTGACCACCTAAATTCTGATTTAGTTGTGCCTCCTCATTGCTTGTAGGCAGTGCATCAATACTAAATCCGATTTCCGTAATTGCTTCTGTTGCTGTCGCTGTTTATAAAAATGTCTCGCAGGCCTTAAAAATTGGAAATATTTATTCTGTATATAAAATTAATAATATAAACAATATCGATACATTTTTATGTTCGTACGGATCTCTATGATTCACGAAACAGACGGCATGTTTCCCTATAATGCAGTTACTTTTGTAAAGTTGTGGCATTTTATCTTGATATCCTACGGGCTACAAAGTGGGTACTCATACACGGGCATTCAAGTGGCGAAAAATTATTGTCAATTTCTATATTCACTGAAGAATGTAGCACTGAGTTATCTGTTATTGGAGCCTAAAATAGTAAATATAATTAGTGCATAGTCTGTATATATGATGATAGTAGCTAATAATATATTTATATGGTATGTCTAGTCTGCAACTTCAATGGCTTGTTATTGAAAATAATTGATGACCTCGCAATAAAAATTGAAGTAGAAGCGAAGTGAAAGGATATAAAAGTGAATTCACAAGTGGCTTGAAATAAAATACAAATTTAAGCGTTATTGTCAAAAAACGAAGTGACATGAATATATTAATAAATTCAAATTTTACTTGAAATGTGAGAGAGTGAATAGCGAAAGATGCAATGAAAGCAGATTAAGATACAAAGTGTCCTGGAAGTAACTGGTCAAAGATTAACATAATGGAAGAGGCACTGAAAATATTTGAAAAAGTAATTGAAGAGTGGGAAGAAGAAAATGAAAGGAGAATATGCTATGGAATGCAGAATATGAATAAAGAATAAACTACATCTCCGGAAGGAAACATGTGAGAACACACACAAAATGAGGTAGCAAAGCTCTTGAAACAACATAAGATAGACGAATAAGGATTAGCGATTAGTGGACAAATGAAATAATTACATACATGTGCAATCAAATATAATGCTATACTGTGTAAATAGTTTAATCTAGAAACTAAATATAAGAGAGAAAACAATGTTCTAAAATAGAAACTCTATGAGGTGCGTATCCATTCAAGAGTCGGAACAGTAAATCACATGGAAACGAAATAAAGATCAAAATTGCAAAACAAGATAGCGTTGGTAAAAGAAATGGCTAGAGCCAAACTATGAATAAATGGAGAATATATAAAAATATGAACTGGTAGGACATTGACCAAATATAAGAAATAGAAATGAATCCTGAATGAAATGAAAGAGGAAGAGGACGAGATAATTAGAAAATTTGGATGATACAAGTCAAACGAAAAGCGAAGGACACAATGAAAATGCCAACGGAATAAGTAAAAGCGAAGGAATAGTGAAAGCTACTCTAAAATGTATATAAAAGATTCTAATCCGAAATGTGTGCAGGTGGAATGATGACTAGACGGAAATCATTGATATGATTAAAAAGCATATTAAATATGGTTTTCTTTCCTCGACACACATTTTTAGTCTTGGGTCAGCGCTTCATATCAAGCAAAACATCTATCTAGTATGTGCATATTTATTTATTTCCGTCTAAAGTGTATATCCTAGATACAACACGTGGAAGCCTATTTACACTAGCAAGTAACAAGAAACAACAAAAACAGAATAACTATAGTATAAGCGAAAACAAATATAACAAATTTAACAAGATACAATATAAATGACATTAAGATAACTCCCTTTTAGAAAGATCTATAAAGGTTGTTTTGGGTAGGAGTGTTAGTCCGGAGTGTTAGTCACTGAGTGATACGTAAAATGCGAGAAGTCTGATTAAGAATGATTTTTTTTCCTTAAGATAACTGTAAAGTACTAATATATATATATAGTCATTGCACCTGTTGTAAGCTCTCGGGATACGCATCTGAAATAATCTGAGAAAATAGTTTGTACGGTCATTACCATTCATTGTTATACAATCTAAGATCGGCAAATCTACCGCGAGTAGTATTAGAGTATGAAGAAATTCATGATTTTATCCACCATTAATAGATTACTGTCATTTGCCTTGGACCAGATAGGAGAGACAAATCAATAATCGGCAAAACCCAACTTAGAAAATACGTTCTAAATGTAAGTATGTTAGTGATATCAGTGAATTTATGTTTCAGACCTAGAGCTTTTATAGCTTTGGAAATGATATACTAATCACATTGACTATATAATGTTATTAATTTAGTGTCAAACATAATACAAAGATCTTGATGATCTTGAGGGTATGATCTAGTTTCATACTTGATAATATGTCACAAAAGTGTTTGTTTTTAAAGTAAATTAAATAGCCCGAGATTCTGAGGAGTTTAGAGTGCATTTACAATCAGTACACCAGTTCTCTAAGGGTGTCATTTTACAGAGTAGTAACATCTGTGGGAGATGATATCATGTGCAAAAGTTTGCAGTCATCGGCATAAAGAAGAATGTTGTAATTATCGATGAGGTAGTCGAACATGTCATCCATATGCAGAATAAACCATAGAGAACTGACGGAGCTGCCCTGAGGAACACCAGAAAAACCCAGAAGCCAGCTTGAGCTGGCCCCAGATATGATAACTCTCTGTTCTCTATTGCATAATTGCGAGGAGAGTAGAGCTTCCAGAGAACCATGTATATTTAATCTTTTTTGTTATTTTGTGAATAAAGAGGCTGTAATTTACTTAATCAAATGCTTTGGAAAAATCTAAGTAAATGATTTCAATTTCGTTTTCATATTTTAAAGCGTTAATCGTAGTAGCTTGGAGAACTTCAACGTTTTTTCACACGAGCCCCTGGAATAAATCTATGTTGATGTTGGGCAGATGGGGGAATTCATGTGCTAGAATACGTTTTGATATTATCTTCTCACGTCTTGATATTATTCGTTTATACGTTTTGATCCTTTCCACATTAGATTTAAAGATCCAAAGATGAAAAAAAAAATAATTGCAGGAGATACTTATATACGAAGTAGAATATTGTGAATTCTGAAGCACTTATAAAGTTTCAAATATTTCATTCGAATGACGTTCAGTGTTAAATTAACAAACATATTTAAATGAAAGCAAAATATACTATATATATTTTCATTCGCATAAGAATAAAACATACTCACATACAATTGCATCGTAAAGATTTGAGGAGACATTAGATTATACAACTGATATGTTTGAAGCGGATAGCCAACCATGTAGAAGGTGTACGACAAACGACTAAGTGGTTGGAATCCTCGACGTGACAGAAAGTTGTTTAAAGGCCCTGAAAAGTATAACCACGAACGTGAGTTAGTACCAATTTATCTCAGTTTATGAACACAAATAACTGTTTACATAATATTAGTTATTGGTAAGAATCAATTAAGATACTCATTTAGGTCTAGATAGTTTCACAATATGTCTCAAAGGAAAACGGATGATTGGAGATTAATTCTACAAGTCGCTACAGTTACAATTGTGTTCATGTTTTCATTTAATATGTTTTGTCTATTAAATGGTTTCTTATTTGACATTATAAGATTAACATCTTGATTGAACATTGTCAAATTTGTTTGAAACCAATCAAGAGCCTTTTCTAAGAAGCTGGGAATGATAAGAATTACGATGTTGTATTATTCTGTTAGTTATATCTCGTTGTACAACCCTAGCAGGCCCAAGGGTGGCACACAGTGCCAACAATAAAAAGATTCTGCTCACTCTAAAAAATTAGTTGATTAAGGAACGTGAAAACAATAGTTATTGTTATTTGGTTAGTGGTAATTCTCATTATGTGTGCGCCACTATATTACTCAATTTCAGTTGATTTAATTAGGTTATTTTTTTATAAGGTGTCACAAAGTGCAAATCTTGGTCCAATACGAGAACAACATATATATATATATATATTCTTTTTCATTTTCATTGATGACAGTTGGCACTGCTGATAGTTTTATCAGTACATAATTGTTTAATTTGTTCCTTACTATTGTTGTGATTAGTCAGCTTTTGTTTGTAGTGGTGAATGGGTGTTGGATACGGAAGGTGATAGCGCAAAAATGAGTGTAAAACGTAAACAAGTTTTGACGAAAAGCGAAATTGAACAGGAATTTGAACATTTAGGAGACGAGGAGTCCTTTATTACTGACGATGATGTTAGTGAAATTGAGGATAGTGTTAGAAAATATAGTGTCGAATCTTCTGAAAGTGAAAATGATGATGATGAAAGAAATGAATCTGGCTCTGCTGCAAGTAATGACGTTCCTGAAGTATATGTTGCCAAGTCGGGAAGATGTTATATATCTGAACCTCCTCGAGGCAGACGACACCGAATAATGTGCGAGAACGCTCCGGTTTGCGTCCTAGTGGAAGGGTGAGCAATGTTATGGACTCATTTGTGAATTTTTGTGCCCCAGAAATCCTCAGAAAAGATGGTGCAGTATACGAATAAAGAGGCACAACAGCGAGGCATAAATGAAACTAACGAAGTAGAGATGACTTCACATTTATTGGGCTGTTTTTTCTTATGGCAGTTAATGACGACACGAAGCTAGTTTATCCTGATCTGTGGTCAGAAAGGTTTGGACGAGCTGTCTACATAGCAACAATGAGCCAAAATAGACTCTCCGAACTGGTGATAATTATACGATTCGATGACAAAGAGACTAGAGATGATTGTAGGAAGGTAGACAAATTCGCTGCTCTTAGAGAGATATTTGAACTGTTGAATGATACATTTCTCCTGTATTATAGCCCCAGTAAAATATATTTGTCTATGAAATGTTATCATTATTTAGAGGACGCTGCCCCTTCAAAAGGTTTATGAAGGAGAAACCTGGAAAGTATCGAATTCTTATCAGAATGTTGGTTGCCTCTAAAATAAGGTATGTTTTGAGAATGGAAGTTAACGCTGGCAAATCTGGTGACAGTACTTCGTTATCTACAGGCCGTACACAAATTGTGAAGATAATTCTACGGAATTCAGGTCGAAATATTACAACGGATAGATACTACACAATCCGTTGACCTTGCTGAACAACCGTCTAGTGATTTCGGACTTATCCTTGTTGGTACTATGCAAATAAATCGGAAACATATTCCCTAGGAATTGAAGGTTACAAAGGACCGTGAAGTTTACTCAAACAAATTTGCGTTTACTGATCCAAATTCAGGAAAACCACCTGTTACCTTAGTTTCTTATGTTACTCGTAAGAAGCCCAAGAATATTCTAATTTTTTTATAGACACAACATGAGGATACTGCAGTTGAGAATGGTGAAGGTATGAAGAATAAGCCTCACATCAACCTATTCTATAATGAAACCAAAGGCGGGGTTGATACCGTTAATCAGATGACATGGGCATATTCGACAAAGAGAAGTACAAGGCGATGACCATTATCCGTGTTTTTCACTCTCTTAGATATCGTAGGACTAAATGACTATTCTATGCTATTGATGAACGACCCAAACTGGGAAAAGAGCAAGCAAAACGGGCAACGAATCTACTTGCAAGAACTTAGACCGAAATTAATCGAGAACCAGGTAGAAAATAAGGTAAAAACGTTCATGGGCTGACAACTAGTACTGTGATCGCTATGGAACATGTTCTACAAAGGAGAATCAGGCCAATGGTTGTAACTCCTAGGGATTGTTCTGTTCGGAAAACTATTGCTTGAGGGAATAGATGCTATATCTGCAGCGCCAAGGAAGAAAGGAAAAATAAACTGTCGAGAACACCAATCAGGTGCAGCAAGTGTGCTAACAGTGTATGTGGTGGTCACATCAAGAAAGTAAACATCTGTACAAGGTGTGATAGCTCCCAGTTGGAAGACTCTGACTAATGCCAAACCTGTGTCAGGAGGATAAAGGACACCTAACTGAACGAAACAAGAATTTATGTGTACACTCGCTCTTCTGCTGCTACGATCAGAGTTTAGTTGTATTATTATAAAATGTATTTTTGTATTATGTATTTTTAATCATTAATTATTATGTTACTGCATTTTGTATCCTATTATTTTTTTCTGTCTTCAGTAAAAATGCGTTGCATACGTTTAAAATATCTTTCATAAATTGATTTAACTTCTAAATAATCAT
Organism: Lepisma saccharinum; assembly: GCA_022664845.1. Lineage (NCBI taxonomy): Eukaryota > Metazoa > Arthropoda > Insecta > Zygentoma > Lepismatidae > Lepisma > Lepisma saccharinum. The sequence continues at coordinate 18,522 of JAGDQP010025584.1, forward strand.
TAACGCTTTTTACTCACAAATAAGAAAATAATGGTAGTCTCAAGCTAAAGGACAATACAAAGGCACAAGATGCCACCCTTAGTCCAACATGGAACGGATGATGTCTTGTACCTGTTAGGGTTAATAGCTGCACCAAAACGTACGTACATACTTGATGTTGTGAGAATTGTAGATAACGAGTAAGTCAGCGGCAACAGTTCGTGTTGATAATGACTTTGCGAATAAACTCTGTCGGCAAAGAAAGAAGGTATAAAAACCCATGTGAACTAGTTGCTGCTGCTGTTATTCTGTGTACATTGCCTAACATGATCCTTTGTTAATACATGGCAGGCTGAACCATTGACTTTAGTGCATCGTTTTCCTCTGTTTCATATGATTGGACATGATGTGTCAAGTGCAGAGGAAGGAACATATCCATCGCTTTTTGTGGTTTGACTTTACTCGAGGTGTTGCAGACTCTTAAAGCGCCAAAAAATTATGCACCGTATGGCGACTACGCCATTAGTAAGAGGATTGGCGACGCAGATGCCCTACAAGCATCCAGAAACGGGAGAATCCCGAGAAAACCCATGCATGCGGTGTTTGTCCATCACAAAGGGCACATGGCACAAGTAGGGTTTGAACTGACGACCTCGTGCGGAAGAGGTGAGTGCTCTATCCATTGTTCCACCGCGTCCCCTGGCGCATGTAGACTACCATTTGTACCATTGTTAAACTCATTACGTAGGAGATCCTTATCCGACGACGCGGCAATGAACTCTTGGTTTGATTATTTTTTGCCCCTATATAGTTGGAAGTTTACTACAAAGGATCGCTCAGCCTCTAAATGATGGAGAAAAATCTGCAAAATGTTGGAGACTGTATCATTGACTAGTGTTCAGAAATTAATTACTTTCTTGATTCATGGTTAGTGCTTAAATGGAATGTTTAGAATACGGACAAAATTTCTGCACCAACGGAACTTGCTGTATTTGTGAAAACGGAATACTTTAAGATGAGGATTATAATAGAGAATAAACAAATAGATGCAGTTATATATGCATGTAAGGTGTCTGACTAGCTCGTTGATATAGTTGGATAACATAAATAATACAGCAATAACTACTTTGAATTTCGTGATTTAAAAGGTGAAACCCATAATAACAGCAATATTTCCCCAAATTTTGTAATAGGAAGAAAACTTAATTAAACTCTACATTAACGTGGTAAATAAATTATAATGTATTAAAGATCTGAGCAACTACCCTATTTGATAAATTATTTCTCAATGTTGTTGCAATGGGCACAGTTAGGTTAGTGGTTCCTAGTAAATGGGCGTCTAAGCTTGATTATTCTAAAGGAAGTTACACATAGTCCAATGCCCGTACCAACATAGCAGTCAAGAATACGTTTTGAATATAATATAAACGCAAGAAAGAAGCAAGGAAACGCAGAGACATTTTCATTGTACCCACAGTTGCAGGTGTTTTCCAAGTTATTTTTTGTGTCTGTTTTATTTGTCTGTCGTATTTACATCTCTTATACTTAGCAATTTTAGGAGTCGAGTGAGTGTTTGATTTTTAAAGTTACACATTATTAGCACTTAGGTTGTTCTGTCTCAAAAGAATGTATCACGTGACGAAGCTATGAAAATGTATTACCTCATACGTTTCATTGATTCTAAAGATTGGACTCTAATTTAGGAAATTCATTACTTTATGTTCAACGAATATAAAGTTAATCCTACTGATTTAGCGATAATCTGCGTTTATGTTTCATTAATATCAAGTCATTCCTAGTGGTCTAACAAAAGCCTGAGTTTATGATTAATTAAAATAAAGATATTCCTGCTGATTTAATAACGATCTGCGTTTATGTTGCACGAATATAAAGTTATGCCTAATGATTTATCAATAATCTACCTTTCCTTTAGCTGCGCTGTACTTTATATATCTGAATATCTTCCTTTGGGTAACAAGAGTGTCATAGTAGGTATATGTGAAGCCATCGCCATTAAAAGTTTGTTTCACAGCATTCCGGCAGAGGAGAGCGAAAGGGTTTCGTTCATACAAACATGTTGGTATTCTGTTAAACTGTAAGTCGGACAGTGCTTGATTAAGCCAATTGAGGGCCCTGAGCTATTGACTCAGTCATTGGGCTAAAGACTCTGTTAGGGCACTTGTTACCTATCCACTGTAGTTGTAAAAATAAGTGATTTATCTTTGGCGGAAACCCTAAACAATTGCGTGCACAATAGTGGCGAATATTAATTCTCTTAATCACAAAATGGCTTCGAGGGGACAAAGAATATTTGACTTAGTACTGTAGAGTTCGAGGTATCATAACAGAAAGAACTTAGCACATACTAGAGGCAAGTAAAATTTATTTTAACTTATAAACTAGTTAGATAAAGTCTGTATATATTCCATACCGGATAATGAGTATGGAATAATGGGTATACCTTTTGGCGCGTAACCACAAAGTTTGATTGAATTTCGAAAAACATTTGAGAGATATAAGCTTGCGGAAATATGTACGTTATTAGAAGTATAGTACCATAGTTTTAAAAGGAAAATACAATGGATGGGAATGGTCCACACGTTATTATTTTATTACGCGGAATACTATCATTTACTATCTACGTCAACTAAAGTAATTAAAAATAAAACGGAAGAGCAAATATTAGTAAATTAATTTTACTAAATTGCACCAATATTTTATTGTTCCCTCTTCATCTAAGTCAACTTAAGAAATGGAAAAATAGATACTTTTTGTAGTTATCTATTAATACAATTTTTCCACATCAACAGATAATATTCTTTCAATTAAAATTGTGTAAATAAAAATATGCAGATTCTTGTCAGCAATATCATACGCATTACTGTTATCGGGCCTGTAGTACTATAACAACACAAACCTGTATTACATGGCTTTGAAAAAACGTTACTCATTCCTTCGTTGTAGTTAAAAGAACTACAAATCTCTCCTCCGTGCCATTAAATAACTAGACACAACGCATAGTATAACTTAATTGCCATGAGTATGTTATGGTAATGAATCGGGAACAAGAAATGGGAAATTCATCAAATTCAGATTGTTCTGCTGATAGGAGTAAACCGTGATAGAAGACCAAAATCAGTTAAAACTGGCAAGCAAAGAAGAAACGAACAAATGATGGAGTAAAGTGGAAAACTAAAGTGAAGAAAAGCGAACGTGCAGTGAGGGAAAGAAGTATCTTGTAGATAATTGAACTTCAAGAACTGTTGCAGTTCTAAAAGAAGACGGACAGAAAAATCAACGTTGTTGAACAAATGGATAGATTTTAGGGATTCTAGAATCTAGG
>JAGDQP010025585.1:0-26781 GCA_022664845.1 Lepisma saccharinum
TTTATTTTCTAAAATTGTGTATTTTAACTATTTTCTACTTTAGTGGAAAAGTAAATAGGTTTGGAGAAGATTCAGTATTTACCATGAATAAAATCAAATCTTATAACATATGCTTATTAGTACAGTAATGAATTTCACTCTAACACTTTAGTAAAAGACTGCAAATGTATGCTAGTACATAAAGTTTTGCACCCTCAAATAATCTGATCATTATTATTTCATATATAATCCAGATCTTCTCATGATAGATCTCGTTTGCATGCCATAATATTTTAACCTTATCGTTCAAAATGATTTGCAATTATTACTGTTGTTTAGCTTATTTCCGCCCGGTACTAAAGAGTTATCGTTGTCAGTTAACATTCGTTAAATTAGCTACAATCGGTGTTCCAAGCAATTGTCCTAGCAAACTGTTAATGCTCAGACACCTGTGTTTGGGTTGAAAGTCTATTACTTGTAGTTGTTTAAAATATAGTAACAAGATTGTTTCAACAGTATAGTTTAATAAGTTCTCTCAATGTTTGTCAGACATACACATGCATCAAAAAATATTACAATTGAAAAAAAGGAAGTCTCTCCTACACGCACATGTAGTATAGGTATAATATCCAAGTTTACGGTTGTTACAAAAAATATTAAGTTAAATGACGTATGATTTTATCAGTTGTACTGCTTTAAAGCAATATCAGAGATTGGCGCGGCACAAAAAATGTTTGCATTGCATTCGTTAACAGTCGGCCTTTGGTAATCCAATAGTTAATCGTTCAGGTAATTGTTAGCAAAACGTGTTTGAATTGAGACACTATTACTTGTGTATCTATATGTAATTTTTTAAAAATTATTATTATTATTTAAGATATACTGTATGTTCCATATTTCTGTTATTTTTATTCTTCTTTCATGTTAATCATTTAGCGTCCTAAGGCTAATACAGACTCTGGCATATGTATTTTAATTTTATAAAACAAACAAAGCTAAATTTTTATCTTACTCATAGCCGCAAAGACAGCGTACCGGGTTCAAATCCCGCGTTGGACAACAAAATTTCTATTTTTGATTTCTATAGAAAATAATCCATGTAAAATGAAGTTTCGACTGGCAGTTTCTACAGAAAATAACATGTTCCCTCTCCCCCACGACTATAAAAGCTATGCATGAAGCACGTTTGTAAACACTGACAAGTAATATTTTGAATATCATCGTGAGTCAAAGTTGCCTAAAGGCCATAAATAAATTTGAATCGGGTGTGTCTATACAGAAAGTTGGATGGTTTTGAAATGATGGATACTTTCAAATATGTTCGATACACTTGATTACGCTTAAGTTAGATAAATCACATGACAAATGAAGTGTGAGTCAAACTTACCTAAAGGCCATAAATAAATTTGAATAAGCTGTGTCTATACAGAAAGCTGGCTGTTATAAAAATAATGGATACTTTCAAATATGTTAGATATACTTGATTACGCTTAAGTTAGATTAATCACATGACAAATGAAATGTGAGTCAAACTTACCTAAAGGCCATAAATAAATTTGAATCAGCTGTGTCTATACAGAAAGTTGGCTGGTTTTAAATGATGGATACTTTCAAATATGTTAGGTACACTTGATTAGACTATAGCTAGATGAAACAAGTAACAAATGAACTTGCAGTCAAAGCTGCCTAAAGCCATAAATAAATTTGAATCGGGTATGCCTATACAGAAAGTTGACTGATTTTAAAATGATGGATACTTTCAAATATGTAAGCAGCATTTGTTTGCGCTATAGTTAGATGAAACAAGTAAGAAATGAAGTGATTCAGTAAAAATATTTTCCTGTCTCCCAAACTGTCTTTAAAGTTCTTAGCTTCACAAAGCATTATCAAAATATATAGTTATTGCGCTTTAACCAGAGGCCTTAAACGGCCTATGGGAAATATGAAGCCACATTTTCTTGGCCTATGATACAAAGACACTAGTATAAAAGACTGCGTGTACCTCAAAGCGCCACGCACAAATACATTACAATAATATATTTATTGTACTGGTCGTGGAATTCATAGTTCATAAGTATTTTAAATATCGTCCTAAGAAAAGAATAAGTGTACAACAAGTGTATTTTTTATGAATCGTATCTCAAAATGAATATTACAGTAAACTATATTCTTTACTTTAAATAACGGTTCTTGTGTAAGCTTTTCTTATAACCAATCATCATATAATCTTCATTCCGGCACTAACTCTAAGATGCCAAAAGGCCATAAATAATTTTTATTTAGCTATCCCCATCTCGGCCTGAGTCTAAGATGCCTAAAGACGAAAAATAAATAATATTTCGGTAGCAAAATGTGATTCAAGTTTTTACTGATTCTATTTTTAAGTGAAGTCTACAATGATCTAGCACCATATTCACAAGTCAAGTATTATTTACGAAATAGACAAAAATTCAGTTCCGTCAAGTTTAATTTCTAATCAAACAATGATTCTATAGCTAAAGTAAATTTAAAATCCAAAGAACAAACTCATCTAATTTCACAACTGGTTGTGCTAAATGATAATCTCCAAAGAGTCGGTCAATCGTAATTACCTAAAAATAGAAAAAATATACTTAGTATCTTTATACAAGTCTTATTTCAAAGTAACAAAATCATTGCTGATAATCTATTGGAATAAACAGGAATTCTATGCGTATTTTCAGTTTCGGGGAAGCCTATCATAATTTGTTAATGCTTTGTGTCTTGAACTGACCAGTATATTAAAATTTAAAGTTGTCGTCCACTCTCTTCAAAGAAGTAAGTAGTTAGAATAAATTTCCAGCAAGTGTATAAGAAATATACAAAACCCTATAATTTGCCATTTCTTTGCTAAAGATCTTAGCTTCCCGCAGACCTCTTCTCCAATCAAATTGAATATTAAACTATTCTTCGTAATTCTCAGACAGGTTTAAAATTTAAGAAGGTACTCATTAGACTATAACTGAAAATATAATTTAATTTCTAAACAATGCAAATACCTGGGTTAATCTTGCGCTTTCAATCTTAAGACAAGTAATATAAGACACTGCTAAATCCCAATTGGTTCATCTAAAACTTCAGATCGAAAGCTGCCTTTGCACAGAACATAAATCATGACTCCTCTCAGACTACATTAACAAACTGTATGCAAGCAAATTCCACTTCTGTTAGTGGTTAAAGTATTTCTGTATTTTCGTAGGAAAGTATTTGTTTCACATTATGGAGAGTCTTAGAAATTAATGTGATAGAAACCATTTTATTGAAATTGTTCCATCTCTCGCCGGTAATATCAAATTTTATTAAAAACTTTCACAAAACATAATGTAAATTACTCAACTTTCAAGTTCAATTCTATCATCGAAATGCAAAAAAATTCAGTGGTGAGTTTGAATCCCGCCACCGGTCATTTCCGAAATTATTAGTAAGACATTAAAATTGCTCATAAGCTGGGATTTTTCACTGGGGTAACTATCTTTGAACTAATTAAAATGTAATGTCATATAAAAAGGTTCTTCAAGCTCTATTAAATATAATTTAAAAAAACTATTTACTTTTTCTCAAATTTTGTAACAGAAGGTGCAAGTTGAACGTATACTGTAAAACTGAATTCAGACAATTCTCAACAGAAAAGCTATAGGGTCCATTTCCAATGTTTTTATAATTCTAATAGTTCCAGACCTTGTGTCGCGCCGTCAGAAAAAGAAATCTCAGATTCCGCTATAAAGTTAAAAGCATTTTTCCAAAATACCTCCATACAGACAGACGAGCATTATGAAATAAGCTTTCGCAAATGATATGTAGGCTTTTCACCAGTAATGCATCTTAAAAGTGACCGCCAGTAAATACTTATAACATGTCTCCAACTAAGTGCTTTCAACAGCAATTCTTAACTATGATAAAATCTATTTTCAAACACAAACCTCGTCAAGATGACAGTTCATTATGGTCAGGCTTTCTGTCGCCAATATATTTATTAAACATGAGTCGAAAACCGCTTCACTAGAAATATCGGAAAGCATTTTTTCATCGTAGCTGTAAATAGAGATTCATAAATAGGTAATTGAAAATAAGGTTTTGAGAAAGATATACGGGCCGAAACGCGACGAGATGACTGGAGATTGGAGGAGACTGCATAATGAAGAACTCCACAGACTGTACGATTCACCAGATGTTGTAAAAATAACGAAATCGCGACGACTAAGGTGGGTAGGCCATGTAGCTCGGATGGGGGAATACGAAGATTATATTATATCCTGGTTGGAAGACCAGATGGAAAGAGGCCATTGGGAAGACCGAGACGTCGTTGGGAGGGCAATATAAGAAGAGATCTTCGAGAAGTAGGTGTTTGTAATGAAAACTGGCTTGATATTGCCCAGGGTAGAATTCAATGGTGAACGTTTGTTACTGGGGCGATGAACTTACGAGTTCGATAAGCCATAGAGTTAGTTAGTTAGTTAGCTGTAAATAGAGAACTTTTCCAGAAATTTCTTCGATATATCAGTACGAGAATTCTATTGGCCAGTCCGTTACAGAAAGATTTCTTTGCTAAGGACTGTTAGTCTAACACAAGCATTCTCCAGTGTGTCTCCATTCTTCAAGCAGTACACATCTTAAGCGATGAATTCTACAATATTTCTTAATAAAAGTTATCATATTAATAAACTGCAATCTAATACACGATACCGAGTTTCACGGGCGCAGACCAGATCCTATCCTTGTTGAGGGCCGTCAACAAATAATGATGAATTTTATAATATTTCTTAATATAAATTATCATATTAATAAAATATATTCTATTACCATATGTTCCACACTTTGCGCAATACCGAGTTTCACGGCCGGGCAGTCGAAGCGGGGCGGAGACAACAAATAATAAAATGGCGACCTGTAAATTTTAAAATATTCGATTTATTCATAATTAATCCAGTCTCAATAAAATATCAATCAAAACTACACTTCGGCATCTACGAACATTCACGAATAACCCTCGGTTAAAATAATTTCCAATACATTCCCGTTAGCATTCAAGGAGGTCAAGCCAATCTCAACGTCACAAATACCGTTATTATGGTTAAAACCAGTCTCAAACACGGCGGTCATATTGTATAAAGTTTGGTCCTCTACTACTTCAGTCCCTTCCGAGCGAAAAAGCGCCCTGAAGGCTGGAGTTGTTTGTATTTCGACAATCACTTTTGGATATCATTTTGACCAGTTCGATTGCGTTTAAGGTTTTTCATGAAGTGCAGAGGATTTAAATTATTAAACAGATTTTATTGGAAAGAATTGTTTTTGTTTGAATATCCTAGCAGGTATTGGTGAGAGTCAACTTTTGGGCCACTCGAAGCTGAGCGATTCGATATTAACATTTTCCATAAACATCTGCTAAGGCAATTTTTTTTATGCACCGGAATACAAAATTGGCCTCTAATTATTAATCTGTTTATATAAAAATAAAAGAATACCCGTTTAGAACTATTCGCATATAAGGGATATAAATATTTTTAAAAATAACTGAAAGCGATCGAGCAGTTAAGCTGGACGATTTCAGATGCACTATGCACTAAACCTTGCTTGAATAAACGTTATTGGACTCTTTTGGATAAACACGAAGTATGTTCACGATACTCTTTGGTATTTGTAAAGGTGCCCCCTGAGCAAATATCAGCCCCCCGCGACAATTTATCTGGCTACACCGCTGGATAGCAGTAACATGCATGATATTTATGACCCATTATGTGAAAACTGTTTCTGATTCCATTTTCTCTCCTGAATTCAAAGATGTGATCTGTTTTCTGCTAGTACGGTACGTCAGGTTTATTCACAATTTAAAAAAATGCTATGACTGTCGTACGTATCGCTGTCATATTGTATCCTAGCATTTTTATCGACTGATTTCATAGAATTTAAAAATACAAATAGAATTCTCATTCTCAGCAATCTCTCACTGTGTGTAGGATGCATCATCGACCTCCATTAATACGATACTGCACTGACTGCAGCCATTTAAAATTTCATGAATATGTGAAGCTAGGGAGCGGATAGGAAACTTAATCTCGTTTGTCCACTTCCAGTCTAAACCAATAAGGACCAAATTTTCGATTCCAACTCAGTTTTCTACGCTTGATATCGCTGTGTGGCCCGTTTTTTAATTTATGTCTTAATTCTTGCAAAAAACGTAATTATTTGCTGTATTTTCTATTGTATGCAGAGTCCGGTATACTCTTACATGAATAACTCAGGAATTAAGACTTGAATCAAAAAACGGGCCACACAGCGATATCAAGAGTATAAAACTGAGTCAGAACTGAAAATTTGGTCCACATTGGATTAGACTGGAAGTGGACAAACGAGTTTAAATATTTGCTCTGGCGTCTATCTTTCAACACTAAGTAGTTACTCCAGTATAGTTTATGTAGAGCTCGATGGGATGCACCCAGTATTTCTTTTGCTTCTCTTTTTTTTTTTCTTAAATGTAGCATTAGCTTTAACACACAAGCTAATTCTAATGCACATTCTTGGAAGTCCATACTGTATCCAGTGTCCCGCCAAATTGTGATGATGTTAAATGCCTGGCAACTTTTCTGTCGCTGTCGCCAGTGTGCGTTGGTACGGCGACAAAACAATTTTGTCTCCGTGAAGTTGCTGACTGCAGTAGACAGAGACAAAAATGTCGCGGGACTGTTTTGTCGCCAATGTGCGGGGCCTTAGACAAGAAGAGAACCAGGAATGGTGCTAGATTCTGCAGATGTACCAAACGTAAGGTGCTAGGTGCTAACATAAAGGAAAAGGTGCTAGGTTTAGCACTATAGTGCTAGGGTTGGCATCGCTGCCGTGAAGTGAGTCGGCACGAGGAGATGGATGGAATCGGTAAATGCACCTTTTTTTTCAGTCAATACAATTATGTTAATTAGTAATAAAGTCTATAAGTAATGAGAGTACTAAATAAAGTCTTTTCGCAATCGGAGTTAGCGTGTTCCCCAGAATAAGCGAACAAAATAATAATTAAAATGTCAAGATCGGGTAATAAGTGTGTCAAAGGTCTAGTCAGGGTAAAACGTCAAATCCGGTAGAGTTTAGACGTTATGGGGCAAAAGTTCGGAAGGGAGAATGAGGGAGAGGGAAATTGTGTAGAACGAAAATGTATAAATGTAAGAAAAAGTAATGTATATGTGTGTAATGTAAAAGAATGTGTAAATGGATGATCGTGTAGTATATGTATGTGTATCATAGATCTGTTCGCACTCCCGCACTATCACTCTTCCGAGGATCCGCAGACTATCCTGGTGCACTCGTTGCTGGCCGTCACCGTACTCCTTCCGGATTTTGGCTTGCGGTAAGCAATTTTTTTTTTCAGATCTGCAGAACCGGCTTCAGATCTACAGGGCTGGGGAGAGCCCACTTGAAACACTTCCGTTACGGCACAGAACTTTTGCCTAAATAGTACTTTTGCGCATTCCGAGCGCCAACCGGGACCTGCGCCCCCCCCCCCGCGGGTGACACCGCCCAGCTCCCTTCGGACGCACCCTTTCTCTCTTGCACACCTCGCTGTCGCTCAGTGTGCATCCTGCCCTTGTGGGTTTATAAACATCCTAGTTTTTAGTGGCCTCTTTCAAAATTATAAATCACAACTTTTACTAAACTTCCTTTTGTGTATTTACAAAAGACGAAAAAAGACTTTAATTTTCTTTTTAAAAAAATGTAAACAGTCAACGCCGAGCTTGAACACGGGTCCTTTGGATCAGCTTCCCGACGCCTTGACCAAAAGACCAAACTGCAGCTACCGGATTGAGCGCTTCTCGCTGTTACTTATAGTTCAAGATACGCGAGAGTGGGCTATTCGTACCGGAAATGTTTCCAATATATTGCCAATATGGCTGCCAAGCCGTGCAGGTAGATCGGGAAAAAATTCTTACTCGCGGCAGATGGGTCCATTCCGGACAACAGTGAACACTTTTTGAATTCCGGTGATGACGTAAGTTGTCAGATTTTGCGGGAAACGTATTAATATAAAGATCCATGTATAACTAAGCAAGCCCCTGATAGGGAAATATGAGTAACAGTAGCGCTCCTAGTGTCAGGGGAGCGCAACACCAAACAAAATCGATACACAGTCTGTAAAGGGTATATAATCTTTGCACAGTACTTCGCGTGGCATGACAAGTTTACTTCTAACTTGTAAGTCGAATTCGTTAAGCATTTTTTAAATTTCCCGATTATATGATAGGCAAATCTCAAATGTTACCATGTATCATGGCCTAGTGAAGTCTAGGCTGTTTTAGGTATGTCGTTAAATGAGAAAATAAAAGAGCGAAGAGCAAGGATAATATTTGTTTAAACTGATATTACATGTTATGTTTCAATGTAACAACGGGTCTCCTATTAATTTTTCCTCCACGGTTATGCATGTCCGTGGCTGCCAAGGTAAGCCATTAGGCCAAGTTTGTATAATGTATAATAAAAACTTTACGACTTCTTGTGCTGTGTCGCTTTCAAAGTTTATTAATCCATCATTACGTAATTGTGCTTGAATACGGAAAATAAAAACAAATTAGATGATTCCGAAAACTGTTATAGCGTTTTCACACAGGCGCCCTGACCAGTGTTGACCTGGGTCGACTCGGGACATTGTGTGTGAACAGAAGTGGATTGAATCAAGCTGAGTCGTGTCAACGCGTGCCGGGATTGGCACACTTCAATGTGTATGCTAAACCGTGCTACGAAGGCGTTGCCCATTCTCGTGAGCGCCTTGAACTATAAGTAAACTGATAGGAGTTTGTTTCGAAATTGCTAACTTGGAATGGTGGTTAACCTGTCAGAAAGCTGATCCACAGGTTCCGGGATCGAATCCTGGTGTGGCTACTTTGAAATATTTATAAAAAGAGAAATAACCTTTTTCTTTTTTTTATGTATATATGGATTAGGAAATTTAATAAAATTAGAGACCCATCGTACGTGGAGGTTAGGTAAGTCAGTTACGGTGTTTATTTTTTATTGCACACGCGATTTACCCAGAGACATTGTTTCCATGTGGGCTTTTTTAAACGCGAGACCTCAAATTTATTTTCTTATTAGTAATACAGACATGTTTATCTTTATTCGTACCTGCCACTTATTAATTTAATGAAAGATTACTTTGTACTTAAGTAGTGGAAGTGGAAATACTAGTAGTAGTAGTCATTGGCGGCGGAAGGGGGGGCTTCGGCGGGCTGAGCTTTCTCCAGAAGTCCAATCCCCCGAAGTATTTTCAGTCTAATTTCTTGTAAGTGTAGAAAAAATTAAAAACAATGCAGGCCCCCCCTTTTTTGTGATAGCTGTCGGTTATGTTGAGAATTTAAAAGTACATCACAAATGCTGAATTTATAGTATGTTCGCAGTAGGGGTATCTTGCTGTTGAGGCTATTTTAATTCAGCACGCGCTTCATTAAGGAGACCCTGTGGCGAAACGAATAACGATGCAGACAATGTATGCATACTAATGAGCTAGCTACACACACACGAACGAAATTTGGACTACCCCACCCAGAGTTGCGCAGACGCGTAATGCGTCGGTGGCATGGTATTGGCGGACATGCTTAGTGCTAGTTACTTTACAAGGAGGAGACTTGCCATTACGAGACATAGTTACTGACGAACCATGGAATCATCAAAGCCTGTTGTACGCATTACAGAAAGACAATCTCCAGTCGCACCGTTGTGTAAGTGCACACCGCGCTGGGTGGACGAGGCATGTATTTGGTCTGCCATTGAACCTTGGAAACCCTCAGAAAGCCTGCTTTGTTTGGGGTGCTGGAAGAACAACCCTCATCGGCAGGAGCACAAATGTCACGGTCATTTAACGGGGTATATGTTAACCGACGTGTTTCGAGAGGCGGTCTATCCCGAGTTTGAGCCTCGAACTCGGTACACGTTACGTGATCCCAAGACTATGGAAGCCCTGTTCAAGATCTACTTGGGTAAGAATCCGAACGCATCTGAACTGAAAGAGAAGATGGATTGGGGAATTTAGCGTCTAATGAAAACCGAATTGTGGAAGGTGCAGGATATGTTTGGGGACAAAGATGGTGCAGCCCACCGGTCCCAATAAGAGACAGTGTTTGTGAACTGTGTACTGAACGAAAACATCATATATAGTGGAACTGTGTACGTAGTGGACTTGTGTACTGATCATGGCTCAGTGTACGAGTTGTAATGGTGATTATGTTGTCAACAAGTGCATATTCAAAACAGTAAGTACTTATTTACAAGACAATCCTATCTTTTGTTCAGAGTGTAATTTGGGTAAAGTACACAATTGCATGTACGTGTGGAATACGGGTACTGTGATTGCACAACATGTTGAAAGTCATATCAACGATCCAGAACTTTTCCAAGACTATTATGAACGTTTCGTAGACCAGGGTCATCCTCATATTTCAAAAACCATTTTATTTAATGTTTGTCGTCATTTTATAAAAGACCCAGAGTGTATTGCTTTATTGATACATTTAATTTTGGAACAGCAGAATCCTAGTGGTTCACGATTATTATGTGCGAGGCACTACATTATTGATGTACAAGGTTTCAAAATTTCCGATAGGGAATACATTATTAGAGAATTTTGTCTAGTTGTATGTGATGCCACGTTATTGTTTCATTGTCTTATGAAATTACCTTGTGAACGTTCTGATTTATCAACTGGTTATCAGCGACAAGTCGACTGGTTAATTTATAATTTGCATGGCTTAGACTGAAATACGTCGAATGGATATACAGTATCCCGTATCCGCTATATTGTATCGCAACTATGTGAAATGGGCGCCATCTTTTATTGTAAAGGTCATGAAAAGATGGTGTTATTGCGTAAAGTCTTTCAACTGACGAATCTTGTGAATGTTGAGATCAAGCATGTCCTGCCTTACGCACACTTAATTTCAAAGTAGATATAGCAAAGTGTACCTATCATCAACCAGTGCAAGAGTATGCATGTGCCTTGCGTAATTGCATACAGTTACAATGTTGGATCAAAGTACAAACATTAAAAGTGGTGGATGGTATATCCACATTGAAATTGTAACATGATTGGAAAATTAATTTATACTACACAGGATGTGTTGGTTTTTCTTTCATGAAATGAAACTCAAACAAATAGGAGGTAAAAGGTTTTATTACAGAAAAACTGCTCTACTACAAAAGGTTACATAGTATAAAAAAAATATTTACAATGTTGTTTTGCTTTTAGGATCTTTCTGACATGATTCAGTACAAGTTGATCATTCCGTTGTAAGTTTGTCTTTGAAAATGTTTTTAGAATATTAATATTACGTACTTTATAATAAATATACATTAGACAGAATAAGCCACACAAAACGGAATCATCAGCTTGATACTGGACGTTATTCACACGATATATACTGGAATTGCGGCGAAGAAAGTGTACAATGGGTTTTGGTGGCTTTTGTGCAAGACTATCAAAATAGAAGGCACGATTATTTTTTATTAATGACAATACAGGTCCAGTGTGTGCCTTCCTCATAAGACGGACTCAAATTAACAATTACAGCGGCTGGTGCTTTTACTATTGCAGGTAAATGATTCAATGAGTAAATCCCAGCTAATATGCTCGCACTGAAACAGTCATGTAACACTGTCTTTAAGATTGGATCAGTCCACATAGTCACACGGAATGACACTCTTCTTCATCATCTTCATGAAGTACACTGGGACTTGGGGTAATGGGTGTGGGGTTATATAAACTTTTTGGTTCAGGGGTTACGTATTGTGATAAATCATGGTATGTTAAGTACTTGCTGTAACACAATGCTTCATATAATGCACACCGAAATGTATGAAAGTGATGATGCCGATGTGCACAATGACTTTCAGGAAACAGTAATTTGGATGATTTTGGACAATGCAAATCTTCGAGATTCATAACACTTCGTCCTAGCATACGTTGGAGAAATTGTTGTCGCCGGTGTACATGGGTGTAGAGTACAGGAATATTCTTTGTATAGTTGGTAAGTATGCGCTGAAGACCCTTGTATGAGAAAATCACCATCGGACCAGTCGACTCCAAAAATGTGCATAGCGAGATATTCGTTATCAAACTGGAGTGTTAATGGTAATTGGGAAATATCAAAAGGTGCCTTGAACATCCAGCTTTGAACTGTATTGACATCGGGATTCACAATGGCCAATTCCTTGACAATAAACTCATCCTCACCAGTTTGCTCGAACGCCGAAAAGTCCCGTCGTTGTAATGATGTAAACAGGAACTTACCCCCACCTTTTATACACTTACTGAGACAGAGTGCCAACTAATAATTTTAAATTTAGTGTAAGTATGGTACATTTATTTATATACTATTGTCCGTATAGATATTACGATCTTTGTCGATCTGGATCAGGGAATCAAATTGTGCATAGACCACGCAAGTAATGGATTGTGGAAGACGCTCACTGAACCCTATTTTAATATTGACAGGCGAATCTTTGACGACATTACACGTAGAGTCGTCCAATGTATTGGTAGGTGATAAAATAAATGCATATAGCGTATAGCCATTTGGATAATCTTCCGGTGAAATGGTGTGACTGGCATTTTGATGAAATATACCAGTACCAGAAAACAAGGAATGATAACTTTGAATATACAAATTATTAGCAAAATTAGGTGTAAGGGGACTGGGAGGATGAAATTTAGATCCAACCTGGACTTGCAGCTCGTTAAGATTAAAGTGCTGGAAATGGAAGGGATTAAGATCGTACCGACCATTGAATGCAGTGTTTGAAACAAACTCGATAACAAGACCTTTAGGTACTTTACCTAAAAATAAATTATCCAAATTGAACGTAGAGACATTTTCAGGTATGGTATGTACACGTGTTTCTACACGCGTCATTGGAAGTTTGGAAGTATCTTGAAGCATAAAGCGCTTTAGCTGAAGTGCAACATCAGCAGAAATTTCTACACGACGAGCATACAGTATGACTTCCTCCAATTCAACCTTATAATTAGAATCCTGTGCTACTATAAGACAGAATGCATCTTTACTACGAATTAACTTGACTCGAACACTAACTGTATTGAGAAGAATACGATCCATTGTTGTAATATCCGTGAAAAGACGCCCTAGCATTTCAATAGAGGCACTACCAGCAACCATTGCACTACATTTTTGAAATCCAACATTTGCATTACCTAACGTATCAAATTGCCCTCCGGTATCTTTATACCACAACGCCGTTTTCAAATGCGTATTGGTAGCATCCTCGGAATAATTCAGACCTGATTCAAAATAGGAGCGATAGGGATACGTACCATTAGATGAAGAAATGACTTTATCATTGAAATAAACATCAACTTGTCCAAACATGGAATGGAGGAAATTATTTACGGGTCCAACAATAACGGCCACAACAGGAGGAGGTCCCGCTGCTGCTACGTGTAAATTGGAACCATCACCTCGCGTAACTTTACATTTTACATAGAGGTACATAAAAGCGGGATGTATATACTCGGAACTAGCTCCAGGAATAACGAATTCAATGGGTCCTTCGGAAGTGAGTGTGGAAATAGGACGATATTCGACCATACGTGAAGATTCAATGGCAGTTTGTGTCATGGGAAGAGAGACCAAATCCAATTCATTGGTACAGCACTCTTTAGTACCGGGGGTATGGAACGACATGGTTGTTAAGCAAAAATATCTCTTGGTCTAGTACTTGAACGTTTACGGCGCTTAACAGGTGGTCTCACACGTCCAGGAGCTCTTCGTTTTCGTGCCCGTCGTCTACCACTACCGGTAAGCAACTGATTTAGTTTGGTTTCCGCTTTGGTTCTTAAAGCCGATCCTGCTTCCCGTGCACGTGCCTTTACGGATTCTTTTACAGGTCGATTTTCCAACATATCCCCAGCAACTTGGATTCCTGTCTGTAGAGCTTGTCGTCTAATGGCTTTGGCACCTTGTTAAATGAATGGCATTGCAATTCGAAAGAGACCACGGAATAAACTTCCAATTCCATGTCCACGCTGGTAGACAGGTCCTGCGAAATATGGGATTCCGCGACCACGATGTATTACTGTCATTGTGGGAGACGTGTAAAGTGAAGTGTCACCGTCAATGTCCTGGATTCAAATGGCAAATTACGTCCTGCATGGTCCTTTAGTAGGATTTCAATGGTATCGAAACTTAATTTGGCTAGTGGAAAGTAATGAACGTTTTGGAATGTAATGGTTTGCACTTTACCGTGATTTGTATCACTCATGGCCACAATTCGAAGTAATGGCACTTTTGTATCACCTACATATTGAGGTTGTACGAGATCCGTATACACAAACACTTGTTGAGAGTATCCGATACTTAGGTAAGGTTGTGTCTGTACATTACCGATGTACATTAAAATGTGAATGTTGGGTTCGAATCCTAATTGCAATGCCAAGAGAGTCGATAGGCGTATGGCCTCAATATTAGAAGTGGTTTTGACATGTACCGTATTGGAATACGTAAATTGTATTGCCGGCGTAATTGTATTTAATTCGTCCAATAATTGCTGGATGGTTGCATAATATCCCGATGTAATACGATGTTTTACTTTTGTTTCATCCGCTAAATCAAACCAAAAGATATTTTCCCCATCAAGAACATTTTGACATGTAAGCGGAATATGAATTTCACCAAGTCCCACCATCCACGATACATCATTTAAATGAATCCGATGATTTAGGATATTACGAAAATGTGTAGGTGTATTATTCGTATACGTATGTGTACTGGCAAACTTAGCGTGACGTAAAAACTATCATCCTTACTTTCCGAAATCATGCTTTCCGTTTAAAGTGTAGTGTAATGCTTGACGTTCCAAATTAAAATGGCAATTTTCGACCGCGCTCGCCTTTTAAGTCTACATGTAATGTATCGAAATAAAGCTTTACCACTTTCATATAGTGCGGACGATCAAACATGAACGATTGCATTTGCCCATACTGGTATTCATGCACACTAATTTTACGAAGTAACTTACCAATATTAGCTTGTGTTTTGACCACATCAAACAAACATTAATTTCCGAAGGGATATTATAATCCAAATTACATGGAAAGGGTGCAGAAATGTTGACGATCATGGGTCGTCGTTGACGACTGTGTGGAAAATAGTGAATGCTATGATTTTCTATGTTTGGATCATTACTAAACCCAAGTAGGTTTTGTAAGCCAGATCCAATCACGTATTGACGTCTTCTATAACGTCGATGTTTAATAAATACGTGATCACGTGCACTATCATAATGCAACATACGTGGATCATCGATGGCTGTTGCATCATCCTCGTCCGCAAGATCGGGGATGATGGGATCATCGGCGGCAGCAAGTTCAGCTTCTAATTGTTTATTTAATTGAGTTCCGTTAAGTAACTCTACAAGAAAAAGTCGTAAGCGTTCTTTTTCCTCGGCCTTTTCTTTAGCTTCCTTTAAAGCTTGTGCTTCTTGTTGTGCTTTATGCATGTCTGGAATACTTTGTACTAAGTTTGGTACGGAATCATAGTACCCCGGTGGGAATTTAATATTATATTGCGTTTTCTTTTCGCCATTTGTTTGAATAATAATTTCCTGTTCCTGTGGCAAATTATAAAAACTCCAAGGAATGGTTACCCCTGTTAAACCTACCACCCAATCTCCCGTCAAATGAAGTGGTTGTACAAGTTTAGTCGCATACGAGGCAGTTGTAGTATCGGGAAATACATGTGCACTTGCATTGGACGGTAACGTCACATAAAATTCATCTACAGTTTCGGTGACGTCATGATGCAGACTGAACGGTTTGTCGTCGTACCCAGCTATTCATATTTGGATGATAGCCTAACCATTTTACATAGACCCATCCTTTTTTACGTTTAAGAACTTTTTCAATAAGGAACGTTTTCTTTGTGCCGACAATAACACGTTGCAATTCGTGACTGTAAAAGCTTCCCTTGATAGGATCATCATTCCAGTCTTTGATTTTATAGGTAACGGGTGTAGTTTTTACACAACGGTCAACGATAAAAATTTCACGCGACCATTTTGGTAAGTACCACTTTTCTAATTTATGTTTATATTTGCTTACACGAACATAATCACCCGACTGTAACTTACATTTCGGTTTGGTTTTGTTTCCATATAAGATTTGCCATACATGATTTATGTTGGTATCATTTATATCAACAGGTGCCATTTTGATTGTGGAATGTGTTGTGTGGTTATAACTATGTACGAGATCGGACAATACGTCAGTGTACCGGTACGTATTTTCAGCCGTGAAATACTTGTATACTTTTTCTTTTAATGTACGGATAAATCGTTCAACAAGTGCAGTTTTTATTTCGGAATGTACACTATAATGATTGACACCGTACTTTTCAATGACGCGTTTCACGTATTGGTTATAAAATTCCGTCCCTAAATCCGTTTGGCAGTGTATTAGTGGTAATTTCAATGATTTTAAAATTTGTGTAATGGCTTCAGCCATAATGGGTTAAGTTTTGTTTTTGACAGGAATACAAGTTGCATAGAGTGAAAACACATGGATTGAACATAAAATGTATCTGTACCCATCATTATATTTTGCCACATTTTGCATATCCGATAAATCCATTTGAAGTAATTCATACGGACCACTCACATAATATTGTTTGCGCGGAAACTTTTTACGTGCAGGTGCATGTAATGTATATGCATCCTGTGAAGCTAACCACTTTTTAATCGTTGCTTTGGGTGTATGTGTTTTTGTTTGAGTTTAGCAATACTACCTAGAGATACTGGTTCCATATACGTATAATACAATTTGGATAATGACATACTCACAACTTATAAAATTTAAAATCGGATCCCAACTGATACGATTGGATGCATGCAGTAGATTTAATAAGACTCCCGTTTTTCGACTTAGGGTTTTCGGGACCCAATCAAGAATCAATTGAAATAAAGAATTTGCAGTACTAGTATTTTTCGTCGCTGCGTCCGATTCCACCAATGGTAGTGCAATGCGTTGATTTCCTTTAGGAATATGAGCCAAGTACCTATGCAATGCCTGTTGGTACAATTTCCATTTGGCCTGTGGTGAAAGATCCTTACGTGTTAATACATTTTCCATTTGATGATCTAATCGTGCTTGGTGTGATTCACTGGATTTTACAGATGAGGCCAATTGTGCCGATGCATGTTCCGGTACCAAAATCATTTTTCGGAATAGTGAAGTAGCCATGTTATCGATTGAGGAGACTTCCCGCAACTGCACTTAATATGGTTGCTAACAGTAATGGTAGAAAATTACCACCCTTTTGCAATAATAATCGTCGTCTACGTTTTTTACTGGATCGTGCAAGTGACAATGCACGCAACGTCTTCTTATGTCCGCGTAATCTTTGTTTCTGACGGGGACTCAAGCGGATGTTGCCATTTATTGTGTTTTAGCTACTTGTGCTATGGTACGAATAACTCCTCCAGATGCTTTTTGAATAAGCAGTTTACGCTTTTTACCCTTACACTTGCAAACGGGACGGAGCTCAGTTTAGTAATGTTTCAAGCTCGACATCTTGACGTCAACTGAGCGTAATGCGTGTGTGCATGTCTTTTACATGTGCGTATACATACATGGTTTCATCAGGAAAAATATTGGTACGTAGTCGTAAGGAGTCTGGAATCTGTTGTGTTAAATCGAATAATAAGTAACTATGTGGTTTGGCCGTAGCCTGTTCAAATACGTCTACCACACCCTTGCTATGTCGAGGCATGATTTGTCTTGCAAGATATTCAATTTGAAGTTTATCTCTTGGATTTTTAAAAGCGACGAGATAATGTAAATTTAAGGAAATATAACGTGCATCTTTACCTTTAGGAAATAGGTTTTGCACAATAAATATCACTGTTAAGCTCTTATGACAAACGTACTTCGTAAATAGGTTAGCAATGTTATGATTAGTTTCACTCATTAAATCATCAAGTATAATTAAAGAATTCCGTTGAATTTCAAACGTTTCCATATCTGGAATGCCGTGATGCAATTTAATGTTTGCAACACTAAGGTTTGGTACTGCCGCTCCGTAGCACCAAACGATCTCGTCGAATTTAATACTAAACATTGTATCTTTATACTGCAAGAGTTTATTTACAAAATAACTCTTTCCGGCCCTTGAGGAGCCGGTAATCATGATGGTGCAAGGGTGTGTATACGGCAACATCCTGACTTGAAGTGACTGATGGCAATCGAGTATTCCCTTTTTATACCACCATGAACACGGAAAAAACTTCCCTACCAGTCTTATTTACACACGTCTCTCCTATTAGACTTGTCTGTACCCATAGGTTAATGTCTTGTAGTCTGTTATAGTTACGTTTTCTATAATACGTCGTCGTTTGCTTTTGGTTACCTGGTGAGTCTTTGTCTCGGTTCTTGATACAATGACAAACCCCGGCTTGCGTCGAATGTTGTTGGAAGAGAAAATAACTTTCTTTTGCGTCTTTTCTGTCACTAAGTCGTAAAAATGGTCTGGCGTCATTTCATCTCTGGTTCTATAATTTAGAGTAATCCCCCTTATTTTTAGTACATCCTTGACTTTACCAGTACTAATTTCTCGTATGCGGTACGCATAGTTCTTAGATAAATAATATCATCTCCCATCTGTCAGGTATCTCATTTGTAAGTTCGCCGAGATACCTGCCAGTATCAAGCAAGGGTTTGTCATACTTGTTTTGAATAAACATAATGGAATACGTATCTAGATACAGGAGTCGGTCGTAGCCTACGGTTTCCATTAGTTTATATAGTTTTAACCTTGCCCATGATGATACGAAGGCGGCCAGGCAAACTTTCGAGAATGGAAGCGGATTATTAACATTCTCTCTGTCCTTATATCTAACAATGAGGCTTTTATCTCCCACGGGAACAACGGTAGATACCTCATTTTGAGGATACAGCAGGAGTTTGAAAAACGTCTCACTGTCCGTGACAACCCTGGATTGTGGTAAATCGGTACGTTAACCCCATTTTCCATATAGTGAATTTAAAAAAATCGATATGTACCGAAGCCCAGGATTCCAAGATACATTATTTAGTCCATACGGATATTTTCGTGCTGTTGGTATTTCCGTATATATTTTTCTTTGAATTGGTTCGTTTTACACTCTGGGGGAAATTCACTAGCTTCCTGCTTCATTGTGAGGAAGCTGCCAACGTACTTTTCAAACAGGCCTTTTCCATTTCGAATTCCCAAATTTCATGGATTTTTCGATGGTATGTCCATGTTTTAGAGCTTTGTGTATTTTAGGCGAGCAGTACGTTCCCCTAAAAGGCCGTTGTTCCTTTGTATGGTAACAATCCGCGTTATTGTTTTCTTCTATGCACGTACGACATAATCCAAACATAAGTTTGGAATTACACGTGAATGGAATGATTGGCAGTTTCAAATTAGCTGGGGGTAGTATTGTACAGTCAATAAGACCGTTGATGTTTTCTGGTTTTGGAAACTTCTTTTTATGCACCGTCGGCATACCGACCGGAAGTGGGCAGCGCGCCATTACCCAGGGATGGAGTGACGTAATGTCCACATATGATTTTTTTCATTTTCGCTGCATTTATACAACGAACGAAAATATTCCGTTCTGCCGCCTTTGAACGCGTTCTTTGGACTAAGGCCTTCATCCAGGGTGGCGCATTTTATTCGAATAAAGTCCTGGATGGTCTTATCCGCTTTTACTTTGGCGTCCCACTCACATTTCCAAATACGGATAAGTTTATATCCTAACCGTTTGATATATTTTCTTTTTTCTAAAGTACGTTGGTATTTTTGTTCGAGGCCCTCTCCCCCATCAATGACGCTATGCCTAAGGCTGCGATAATAATCCTTATGGCCATGCGTGTAAGACCCGTCAAATTCCCGGGCGGTTACTTGTTTTGTTCGTTTATTTTTATGATAGCCGTCTGCCTTGTACGGGCCAATAGGGACCTCTCCTCCATTACCACTATGCCGGATTTTTACACCAGTTGTATGGGACATATATTCGAGCCAGTGAAGGGCCTTTTTGCTTTGCCGGTCTCGGTGTTGAAATCCAAGAGGGGACAGGACAGCTATATTGTCTTCCTTAATATATAATGTGCGAAACACTTTAATAGCCCGACTTGCAATTCTTGATGACACTAAGGAGCACTGCAACCCATTTGTGCGTTCTTCAATGATATTACTAAATTTCACAACAGCACTCGCCAGAATATTAACGTCGTTTCTACAGAAGTCAACCAGTTCTTTTTGCATATTAAATTTGTAATTTGGATCTTGACTACATGCATTGTGCCATTCGAATAATGCCTTTGCATCCTCAACACTACGAGTTTCAGGTTCAAACCACTCAAGATCGGGTATAGGACCCTCATAATCTTGATTGTCGTCCGTATTAAATAAATATGGGAATTCACCCTCCTTTAGGTTATTTTCTAACCCTAAAGTTTTGGGTAAATTACTTAGTTTGACCCGACATGTACAAGTACGTATCCCGGAAGACAATTCGTTTTCCAAGGGCCATTTGGATAATTTTTGTCCCTGCATGATGAGATGCAAGTCTTTATCGTATCCTTGGTCCTCAATGATGGTTTATGCCGCCAAAATCATATCGAATTTCGATCCGTTATGTGATAAGCAAATAATTTTTTCAAACAAAGGGCGATCTATAAGTACGTGCTTTATAAACTCGGCCATTGTTCCAAACACGAAATCGCGACTAGCCCCATTGTTTTTGTCTCCGCAAGTCATACATGCGGCTCTTCCATTTTCCTCGTTCCAGCAATCGTGACAACGATGACCAGCACATACCAAGTGCACTTCATGTTCTCGCTCACCCTTCGTGTTAGGACCAAGTAATTTTGTTTCGCAGTCAAATACTATCATCAGGTATTTATTAAAGTGTTCAGGTTCTAGTTTCTGTACAAAACAGTTATGCTCCGGCAATACATGTTTGTTACACAAATGGCACAATCTTTCGCAGCAAATATGATTTTCTTTACGTTTACGGATATCCGTAAAGACTCGGCACGTGGAATATTCAACCACATCGTTACATACTGCCCGACCACTCTTTGAAGGAACTTTATGGTTCATAAAACAAGCCAATGAAGGAAACAGTCGATGGCAATCAGCACATGGAACTCGTTCTTTTTCTTCTTCTTCAATCCCATAGTATACTTCACCTCATGTACATTTATATTGGCATTTATGGTACATTACATGCTCATATCCCTCAAGGCAATATTTACAGTATGCGTTTACTCCCAAATACGATGTTATAAAGAAATGGTACTGTAATATCCGTCTTGATATTGAATAAAAAGCCGTTTTGGAGCAGGTTAACCTGCAAATATACGCTCGGTGTGTCTTGTTTTTGGGTCTCTTTGATACACTACAATTTGATAGTTCGGGAGTAAATGTTGCTGAAACATGTTTACTTCTCTTATGGTACAACCATTAACACGTTGAACGTCAACCCCAGCCGCCCAACTCATCTTTCTAGCTTCCTTAATCCACGAAAATGGATATTTCTCAATATTTTGTCAATTTCGCACTAGCGATCGTTTCTTATCTGCCTTGGCTTTGGCAAATACAAAACTTTGAGGCAGGCAGTAAATTTCCGTTGAAGGTTCAACGGTATGTGCCTGAAGGAACAGACCCTTATCCATAAACTTTTTAATACGTTGGGACTGTGCTCCTCTCCTTAATCGAGGATCCACCCAATGTAACTTTATTCGAATTTCGCCAAAAAGAAATGTTTCGTTTGAATTTAACACATTTTCTAATGTTTGTAAAATTACATCGGGTGTCAGTTCATCTCTCGGGCGCCAAGCCACGTACAGGGGTCTGTTAACAGTACATGTACTGCTTTCAATGGTGAGGCCCGCGTACGCCTCTTGAGGAATTCCTGGAAGAATATTATTTAAGGCAAAGGAAAACAGTCCCGACACGTAAGCCTCTGCATCAAGAACATCTACTCCGTCACAGTTTGATAGGACGACCTCTCTTTCCTCCATTCCAAAATGGGGATAGCGACGTCGACGACTTGACAAAATTTCAAAGTTATCAGTACTTTAATTTCCGTTACGAAACATCATATCATCATCTGATGGTACCCAATCATGCCACAGCGGAGGGAGGTGCCACACCATTCATTTTTGAAAGTTTGTTCAGTGTAACGTCTTCCACATTTAATGGGGTAATGGGGGAACGTTGAATCCCGCTACCTTCACTTCCATTGGCTCGCGACGATCCCGGTTGCGCGATAAAGTTATTTCGGAGATGTATTCTTCAGCAACAGACAACTGTCTCGCGTTCGAAGACGTCTCCGGAATACCATTACCATTGGTTTGATTTCCCTGACCCTGAACGGTAATTGATTCAAAAGGAGGGGGTGCCATCACAGTAAATGCGCGTCTTGCATCTACCTCATCCAAAAGGTCAAGTGCAACATTCAGTGCACACTGATTCTCCGTTTCCCTCGATATCCTACCACTACTAGTACTACTACTACTATTCAAATGCTGAGTTGGTGATGGCGGAGTAATTGGATGGTACCTCAAATATTTCCTCCCCATGGCCATTGGTGGTGGTGGTAAAGTATTTACATTAATATTAAATACTGAAGTAATGTCTTGATTACCATCCACAATGGCCATGGA
The DNA here is from genome assembly GCA_022664845.1 of Lepisma saccharinum. NCBI lineage: Eukaryota > Metazoa > Arthropoda > Insecta > Zygentoma > Lepismatidae > Lepisma > Lepisma saccharinum. Next base: position 22,673 of record JAGDQP010025585.1, read on the forward strand.
TCTTTCCACATGGTCCTCTCGTTCTTGGTGCTGGCAATCATTCCTTACAGGTATCCCATTACAAGGAATCATGCCAGTATCAATTCGCTGAGGAGCACGTGCAAGAACTGGAAAAGTTTCTAGTTGCCTCATAAATGTACTTGCCTCCTCGCACCCAAGCAATTTTACTAGTGTCACATCATTAATTCGATCAACATTGATTTTTCCCTGATTTGCTAGTTCGTAATAGCGAATATGCATGGTTTCCATGATTCCTTCAAACCCTGCATAGTCGCTTTCATACAATGCCAGCAAATCCCCCACGGACTGGCACACTCTTATACAATCAATAATTCCGTCCCAGTAAGTGTAAATCAAATGAGAAATTAAATCCCTACTTACGACATCAAATGTCGGCCGGAATCCTCTAGCCATGGACTCGCAAAGGTCCCTCCAGGACAAAATCATTCGGTCACCATTGTCAATACGTCCTTCCAAAAAAGCCAGTAAAGTAGTATCGATGGGATTCATGTTTCTGAAATAAACGGGGAGACAATATGTCAATACGTGTGTTCACAGCAACGATCTCACATCAACTAAATACAAGCACTATATGCACACATATAAATAAAAACTATTACATTCGGAAGATTGTACTTTACGTGTTATATATCTTTTTTGAACAAATGAATAGATCTAAGTGTTTTACAAAGTTTGTTTCGCACTTAATGTATTGTTTTGTTTTCTAAGGTAGTTCAAAATGTTTTTATTTCTATTATTTCAAAACGTTATTACATCCATCGCGTAATTGTTTGATTCTTTGTACAATTCCCAAGGTAAATGTTAAATTTACGCAACGTTGTTACAAACTAAACTTGTACTTTTGTAACAAACGTAACGTTTTGATATATATTTTTTTATTATTTACGAAACGTTGTTACAAACTATACTTGTACTTTTGTAACAAACGCAACGTACTTGCAACTTTTTAAAAATATAATGTAATGTTCACTTACCCTGCTTTTTAACTTTTAGATCCACAGACAGACAATCACTTTCTAAGGGAATTCGTTTCAATCTGTAACGACAAGAAACAGAAACAAATTTTGAGTCACATGTCATTCAATAAATACTTTAACGAACAACTACGATATGACTTTGTAACTTGCACCTATTTTAAAATGTGTTCACTATTACGATGCACATGTAAGTATTGCACATGCGTTTTCACTTTATGTTCATGACATCGTTGCCTTTTTCTAAATACTTTGTACTGCATTCATTACTATTAAGCTTTCATTTAGTACATATTTTAAGCACGTCTTTTCATATCTAGTTTTAATTTTAGTAAGTACTTTTAAGTTAGTTAGTACCAACTACTTTACATAACGTTGCCAATGTGATTTCATTTTACGTTAGGGTTGCCACCCGTCCGGGATTGACCCGGACAGTCCGGAAATCGAGAAATTTGTCCGGGGTCCGGATTCGAGAGTTAATTGTCCGGGAATTTGCTTTGTTCCATATACCTGAGTTCTTTATTCCGCGGGAATTCTTCACAGTGATATTTTTATTATATTCTAAAGAGCTATGCCAACTTTACATAGGTTGCGTGCCTAAAATGCGATCAATTGAAAGGAATAGGAAACGAGACTAGGCTTCGTCGTGAGTACTATGATATTTTTTTTTCGCCAAACATCGGTAAGATGCTTTCTCGGCATTTGAAATTAACATTGAAGTATATGGCAGACGACAGTATCTTTCAATCGCGATTTCTGGAAACGATTATAAGTTCTTTAGACGAAACTTAGTTATATCTAAAACATATACAAAAGATAATTGTCATGTCCTACCCATCGCCCAGAAATAGCGACAAAATGTCCCCTCCCATAGGCTTCCATGCGGATCAGTGACGAAAACACTATGTTCTCGATGTTTTTTCGTAAACGATTATTGGTCTTTAGACGAAGTTTAATTAGCTCTACAATATATCAAAAGCTAGTTCACGTCACCTTTTATCCCTGGTCCGGAAATCGCAATAAACTGTTCCCTTCCATAGACTTCTCTGTAAAAATTACCGAAATCACTAAGTTGCCGTTTTCCGGAAGCTCTTATTGGCTCTTTAGACGAAGCTTAATTAGCTCTACGACATATTAGAAGTTATTTGAGGTCACCTTCTATCCCTGGGCCGGAAATTGCGACATAGTGTCCCCCTCCCATAGACTTTCGTGCGCATAAGTGCCGAAAACACTAAGTACCCGATGTTTTCTGGTAACAATTATAGGCCACTTCGACAGGGCTTAAGTATCTCTACAACATATCAAAAGATAGTTAAGGTCATCTACCCCTTCTCCAGAAATTGCAAAATACCGTTATCTCCCATATACTTCAATGTTCATTTCAAATTACAAAAAAGTACCTTGCTGATGTTTTACGGAGAGAAAAATACAGAAAGGGTCTCGATGTTCCGATGTTCCGTATAATTCGAGTCAGCAAAACAATAACAATAAAAATAATAATAAAAATAATAATAGTATATTTAAAAAGCCTGCCGCTGCTAACAGACAGTAATCTATCACCAGCGTGCTTTGAATTTAGTTACATTATTGAATTTAGTAATAACATTGGATAATTCGCTCCTGGCGGCTCCTGATATGTACAGATAAATTGGTTTAATAATAAATATATGTACCGTATTTTGTGTTTTGTATATATAGGAAATTTATGAAATTATTTTTTGTCTTCGTATCCGTAAAATTCAAGTTTTCTGTAATATGAGGTACACTCGATCCCATCCAATTTGAATTATCGAGCCCCTACTGTATATCATATTACTCAGAACAAAGACTCTTTTCAATTTCTATACCTTTCAATTGGTCGCTTTAAAGGCACGCAAGCTATGTAAAGTGGGCTCTTTAGTTTCTTTAACCCGCCACTACATAGGCGGAGCTTGATGTTGCGTCACAGTATGATCCACTTACGAACAATTTAAATAAAAAATATTTATATAGGTACATAAGACTATGGCTTTTAAAATGGCAGAACTGCTGTATCTGAAATCATGCGTAAATAAATAAATGTGTAAATAAGTACACTGTACAGTAGGGTGGGCGGATTTTTTTTCAGATATTGGAGTTCGAGTTGTCATCCAAAATGTTGTACATTGGTACCAAATAAAGCCATGCCAAATATGGCCGTCCTAAGACAATATTTAACCGGGCCCCTGGACTCCTAAAGGGCATAATTGTTTTTTGCAAAACAAGGAATAAAAATATGATACCAGTTTCCAAATTTCGGGGTTCGAGTAGTTCCTAAAAGTTGTGCATTGGTACGAAATTTAGCCATGTCAAATGTGGCCCTTCTTGGCCGTCAAACGTTTTTGGCCGTTTTCAAACTAATATTTTCGCGGGCTCCGAGGCCGGGCTAGATATTCTTTGCTCTGGCTGTGTTCGGCGAACAAACATAACGTAACATACTACTACTTTTGCATGCTACTCAAATTCAAATTAAAAAAAAAGATCCTTTTCAAAGTAACCATTTTCTAGGTGGCCGGGTAACTATTTTTTGATCGGGTCAAAACGGCCGTGTTTTTTTAAATTTAAGTGGCGTGGAAAAGTTGTAGAATGTTACGTTATGTTTGTTCGCCGAAACACAGCCGGATCAAAAAATATCTAGCCGGGCTCCGGAGCCCTCGAAAATTTTAGTTTGAAAACGGCCAAGAAAAGCCACTTTTGACTTAGCTAAATTTTGTACCAATGCACAACTTTTCATAACTACTCGAACCCCAAAATGTGGAAACTGGTATCATATTTTTATTCCTCGTATTGCAAAAAACAATTATGCCCTTTAGGGGTCCAGGGGTCCGGTTAAATATTTTTTTAGGACGGCCATATTTGGCATGGCTTTATTTGGTACCAATGTACAACTTTTGATGACAACTCGAAACCCCAATATCTGAAAAAAAAATTCGGCCCACTCTATTGTACAGTATACTTTGATCTGATCTTATCTTATAATCGTGAGTTTGTAAAACGGTCTGAGCCTGAGATGCCTATAGTCACAAATAAATTCAAATTCAGATTTAGTTATAAAGGGTAGGTAATAGCGAATGTGCGGTATTTATATATATATTT
>JAGDQP010025586.1:0-15141 GCA_022664845.1 Lepisma saccharinum
TTTTTGTGTTTCTGGACACAGTTATTTACCTAATGATAGAGACTTTGCAGATATCGAGAAGCATCTAGCCAAGCGGGAATCTGTTTTCTCTTTCCAACGTTATTGTGACCTTCTCTCTGAACTGCAACACAATAAAAAAAGGAAAAAGGACAAAAATAAGCTGCAAGTGCAGTACAAGGTTATTCAGATGAGGAATGAGGATTTTGTGTCGACCAGTCAGATGGAGCAGAGTATCACGCCCAGGAAAAAGGACACTGAAGGACAGAAAATTTCTTTGTTAAAAATACGAGAAATTCACGTTGAGAAGGCTAACCCAGGACTCGTCTATTTCAGATATACTTTCAACAAAGAAGTGCCGTAATGAGTTCTTGATCTGAGGAAGAAAGTAGGTGGCCGTCCAGTGAACATCGACTACACGCAACCTATAGCACTCTATCCTCATGGACAGCTAATCAGTGTTAAGAAGAAAAACGACTTGCTAAGTCTTACCAAATACATCCCACCAATCTATCATTCGTTTTACACAAATTTGCTGTCAGTGGAGGAGGAGCGTGAGGATCTGGACACTGATGATCGTAATGATGACTAGCTTGCTGTGCTAGGGGAAGGTGGGAGAGTGTGCATGTATCACAAACCAAAATCGGTCACTGTATTTTCCCATAATCAAAATATAATATTTGTTTAAATTAATTTACATGTCTTTTCTTTCACCAGGCTGCCATCGTTATACAATACATAATGTAACGTACATAAAACTATGGAATTATTTTTTTCAATACATAGATGATGTGTTTCGGTCAAGCAAAATGAACCATGTGTAGCTATATACTGTAAGTGTTCTACTAAAGTGAACTAACTACGTACATAGGTCATCTTTGTCTACATTTATTTCACTGCTAAATGCTTATATCTTTAAACATGTATCACATACTAACGCTGGAAGCTCCTATCTAATCGGTCTGGGGTTAAAATTTTGTTCATTGTTTTTCTTTCCATTACTATTATCCATCAAACTAAAATTTGACTTTTCTCAAAAACATGAAAATGGCTCTTTGTTCCCTTTTCCATACCACGGTACATATGTTGCAAGAGCCATCCACTTGCACAATATTACATCCTAACTTCAACTAAAAATATTGTTTTATTAAAATATAATTTCAGCTGAATAAAACAACATACCAACTCTTTGGACTGTTTTCGTTCTTCCCGAAAAAAAAATACTCCAGTGCACTTGGGATCTTTTGTAATTCAGGTCATTAATTAATACTAATTAGATATATGTAATGCGACATCGATTATAAGTCGTACCCATTACAATCTCCATACACTCATATATACACACATCTTGCACAATTGTACAATCTGATTTGTAATCCGATAAGGACATCCAATCAACAGACCTCACATCTATTGATAAGGACATATTTTTTTGTCGCTAATATTATTATACTTTTTTTCTGTTTCAGTCTCGAAGTAAACGTTCTTTTAATTGACCATCCGAACATCGCACATTGTATCAACTAACTTCAAATGTTGACGTAAAGAAAGTGAATGCTTGTAGTAACTTTATATGGTTATGAGATAAAGGTATATATATAGGTGTTTAATAATGTGTGTAATATGGGCGAAAAGGTCATAAATGCACCTAGAAATTAACATTCTCTAAATATAATCATTTTATTTGGGCGCACTCGTTGAGTAATGCGGAAAGGCTTTCAGGATGTGTCTCAACGTGTCTTGTGAAATAGCGTGAATTTCAGGACTAGTGGCAGTCTTCAATTCGTCAATCGTCTGCAAACTATGTGTGAAGGCTATCTCATTCCAGTTGCTGGAGAAAAGTAGGCCGGAGTTGCAAATCCGGGAAACGGGGACGGATGAGCCTCCGTAATGGAGCCTACTTGTATGAAGGTATCCACAGCAGGAATCCGCATCTGCACCGGCCAATTTTACTTGTTATACTAATTTCCTAAGTATGAGATCAGTTCAGAAACACGCATGTGCGATGTGTTTATATAGTGACAGGGTTTAATTTCAAACGATTAGATTTTTATACAGTGAATACATGATTTCAAATATTAATATGAATAACATATATTTGGTTTTTCTCTATAATGAAAGGTTGTTGCCGGCCAACTATATCGTTTGTCACAGGACCTTGAGAGGCAATTTCTTAGAGTTAAGAAAGTAATACCGCATCAAAAGTAAGTACATTTTTTGCTATTTTGTTTGATTAGTACGGAAACGTGTTTCTAAAACGTTTCGTAGATTTGTTAGCACAATACCTGAACAAAAGAACCGTTTTACAACATTTGCTTTGCAACAACTCCTTTTTACGCTCTAAACACAATAGACAAGAGACAATATCCCAGATATATTCCTCGATGTATTGCTGTTTCTTCAGAGAAGTCATTATCTAGTTTTAGCATTATTCACTGCTTTATACAGAAGTTCATTATCCGTCTTTAATATTTCAACTCCAATCTTTCTATAAATAGTAAAGTAGAAGCGGTGCCAAGTCATAACATTTTTTAATACACTGCAAATCTCGAAACCGTCTGACATATTATTAACCTTTAGGTATTCTGCTTAGGGGGTCGCTGAAACACATCCTCACTAATTGAATAAATTTGATCGGAATTACGAATCGTTCCAGGATATTTCCATCCGGAAATATCGATATGTATTTGTCTACATCTTGTATTTAAGCCCTTTACTATTAGATTTGTCGATGTGACAACACGTTACGCACAAAAATTGACTTGGATGCTCAGTACGTATAATGTAGCAATAGGAGCCACATCGATATAGCTGGAATACATCAAATTATTAAATGAGTCAACCAACTAGGTGATAAATGAATGAAGGCTTCCAATATAATATTCCTCAAATAGTTTAAGTATGTTGTTTTGGCGTGTAGGGTGTCGTTTGTGCAAAATCGTTTTACTCAACAACTGCGGATATGATTAGATTATCTTTATAAATATCAAACAGAGAACAAAGAAGTAAGAAAAGCCGGTGATGATTTAAGTTTACAGCACTTGCGTCGCTAATGTTGAGAATACTTAAATTGCTTTGTGTTCTTTTTTATACTGAAATAAAAGTAAACATTTACACTGTTGAACAAGGTAGTATTTATTTAGTAATAACCTTCTCTATTTGCTTGAACAAAATATCACTAAAAGCACATAATTGTTGTGAACACTGGTTAAACGTCTCTCAATACGTAGTATGTGATGTATATTTAAGAAAATAGAAATGATGGTGAATAGTCTCCCAAGTAAATGAATAAATGTAAGCCTTCTCTTTGTGTAATCAATATTTTATCATGTGAATTCTTAATGATTTTGCACGCGCCAATTAGGTTTCTCCCCTGTTTGTATGATCTAAATTTTCTCACGTAAATTCTTAACGAGCTTGCACACGCCAACTAGGCTTTCTTCCCTGTATGATTATATTGTAACAGTATATGTAGGCAGGATTATTTCACTCATCCCGGCACCATTTATAACAGTCCTGGGCCCATCCACTGTTTCGGTCACATTTATAACAGTCCTGGGTCCATCCACTGTTTCGGGCACAGAATACGAAGTATGGACAATTCGTATCACTTAAAATTACAAAGTCCTGGCTCGATCTATACCGTCTTGTATAATGCTTAATGATGAATTATTTGCCTATTTTTAGTATACCGGCCACCACCAAGAACATATCCACGATCATTCCTCGCTTAAACAGGCTTTAACTATAGTGGGAACCTCCTACGTAAGGGATCATCACCAATATAGCAAATCCTGAATGAACTTGGAAATAATCTAAGATAGGTTCCTATCCAAGGAGCAATTACTACTGTATAGGAATATTCCCATAAGGGTATTCGACTACTTCAGGAATTGTTAATATATTCTAAAAGCAAAGAATATTAATAAAAAGCTACCTTCCAATATGAAAAGGTATGTTTATTAGATCATCTGATTTCAATTATACAACCGTTTTGGTCACTGAAATACATCTCACAACTTTCTACAAACTGGTAACTTCCATTGCTTCAGAATCGTTAAGTAAGCAATGAGTCTTTGTTTCTTCTTAATGAAACGATAAAGAATGTTCTTTGACATTAAATTATATGCATGTTTACACATATAATAGATACGCACACTCGTAAACACGCATTGACATAGTTGACGTGTGGGCGACATCAGTTATGCACGACCGCGGCGATATACTATTCCTGCAAGCACACTTCATTATTGTTTTAGTTTTGTCCACATGTGAGCGGTGGATCTCCCGGTTACAACAGCACTGAAAGCACTCAAAGTGTTCTTGTTCCTTCAATCGTTCTTAATTCACAACTTGAAGAATGTTTATAGCTATCTCGTGTCTGAATTTCACGTGTAATCTTTATCCAGTCTAGGTTACTGGATTTATAGAATATGAGTTTATTTACTTCTGGGTGTTCCAATTTTGTCTGTTTACTTCGGGATCCTTTGGAAAATATCCATACAAAAATGTCTCTTGGATCACCATACTAACGTACTAACGCTTATTCACGTTAAAGAAGTAAGTAGTGGATGAAAAGTGATTTACTGAGTGAGATTTTGACTCATTCAAGAAAAGTAGAAAGATTCGAAAATATCCTCCTTCTTGTGAATCGGTTTGAAACCAACAAACTGTAAAAATATGTCTTCTCTTCCACACACGCTATACAACAGGAAGAAGCATGAATTCCGTTCTGACCCTCAAGTCAATTTTTCCTAGTGCACGTAGTATCTACATTGCTTTGTAATGTTTAAATCGTGAATAAATAATAATATGAAGCTTTCTACTCTCGACTATGTTCTCTAGGATCAATACTTTACACTGTATATATTTTTGCATACTCTATAGTTCACAGTTGTTTATCATTCGAAATCTATTTTCAAAATACTTCGATTTCCAAGTGATATTAAAACACCAATATTTTATCTACAATGTTTCTAGATTTTAATTGCTTCAAATTCCAGAAAGAACTATTTAAGTGTATAAAAATGATAATGAGTTCTTATTTGGAGGAATATCTAGAAACTATTATCTTCACACGTGACACACACAACTTCGCAACCTTTTGCGCTTCTTGTGGAGGTTGTGTTGATATTAGATACACGTTCCGAGATGAGAGGAACTTTATACGAAATTCAGACTTCTTACTCCGTTACTCCCATGCAAAGAATTGTTCTTAGCCGTTACAAATCCTAGATGCTAACTTCTATCGACTACACGGTTGATGTTCTGGAAACTTGACTCCTGCAGCTTCCACTGAGACTAATTCTGTCCGTGTCGACACTTATACTAGACAAGTGCTACAAAATTATCAACTCCGACTACGAAACTACTTCTCTTTAACCATAAGCAGCGAAAACGTTACACAGGCGACCTCTCGATATTGATTATATTAAATTAGTTGTAACCGTCAACGATACTAGCCTTTTATCTCTAAAGAACCCCGATATGATGGAGGTGTTCCCCAATCCAGGAATTTAGCGAACGCTATTAAGGCTGCAACCGACCATCGTCGCACTTATGCAATGCTCTGAACTATATGCCTAAGTGCTTTTCAGCAACCTAAGGCAGTATGTACTCAAGCCACTTATTTCAAACCAAAGTTTGATCATTAGAGGGTTCTTTGCATCTGCTAACAAATTAGTAGCTTCATCTTCCTCTGACGTAAGTGTATTTTTATTTTTATTATTACTCATAGCCGCAGCTAGGACCCATCAGAGGGCTGTACCCTCTATTTAGTGAAGGGAATTTATGGGAGATGGGAGTTATGAGGAAGGGAGATGGTCTAAGGGGAGTACGGGATCTGGTAACTTTATTGTTTCTTTATTTCATCTTTATTTACTTCATCTTTGGTGGACATTATAAGTTTCCTCATGATTATTTCATAAGGTTATTGTCGTTATCTTTAACATTATCGTTTATTATTATTAGCTCAAGGGTTTTATGATGAGGGGAGATGAAATAGTGATATGAATATGAAATACAATTATCACGACACAACACAACACTTAGGAATGTTAATAGACAGATACTTGGTTATCTTCTTGTCCAGGGGTTGCTCTGGACATGATGCTGACAAGTGAACCCTGTTAGTCTTTGATGATCACAGTGCAACGTATGAAGGTGAGAGATAATGCGGAATAAGTAGAGCTTTGTGTTCTTGGATGAGATCTATGTCCGGTTGAACTGGTGGTATGACATAGTGGTATAGAGTAAACATAAGGGTGTTTGTGAATATCTAGGCGGTGTAGCCATGTTTGTATATGAGTTGATTACGTCTAGAAGAAGTGGATGTTGTTGTTCGAGGTGTTTTGCAATCTATTTTGTCATAGTGTTTCAAGATGTAACAGGAGATGTGGGAACGTGATTTTCTCATATAACTCTTGTGTAGGGCTTGGCAATTTCACACGGAAAGCAATTCGAAGTGCATGTCGTTCAAGTATTTGTAATTTTTTATAGATATTCGGTGATGCTGCTATCCATGCTGTAAATCCGTATGTGAGAACTGGACGTAAAAAAGACTTTGTATGTATTGATGATGATGTTTGCATTTAGTCCCCACGTCGTACCAGTTAAGCGTTTTAGTTGGTTTAGTCTATTGGTGGCTTTTGTTACTATTTTCTGTAGATATGGACGCCAGGTTAGTTGGTGTTCGAGTATAAGTCCAAGATAGGTTACCTGTTTAGTGGGTCGGATGGGCTGATGTTGAACAGTGAGGGCAAGATGAGATGGATTGCGACGGATACCTGTTTTGCGTTTGGGTGGAAGGAAGATAATGGCTTGTGTTTTATGAGAGTTTATAGTGAGACCTCACTTACTGCAACACGAGGTAAATGTGCTTATTGCAGCGTTCGTTGTACGGTTGATGTGTTGTATGGTTGGGTTAATGGCTAGAAATGCTGTATCATCTGCGTACTGAAAAATATGTATATTTGGCGGCAAGGGAGGGATATCGGCTACAAATAGGAGATACAAAAGCGGAGAAAGTGTGGAACCTTGAGAAACTCCACAGTGCAAGAATATAGGATGGGAAAGGCTACTGTTGATACTGAGGTATGCTACACGATTGGAGATGAAGTTAAAGATGAATCGGATAATAGTGACTGCAAGATGGAAGAACTGAAGTTTGTATATGAGAACTTTATGCCAGACCTTATCAAAAACTTTTTCAAGATCGAACAGAACTAAGCAGGATGGAAGTGAGGTGTTATAATGGTTAGTGATAGTATTAGTAAGTCGAAAAAGTTGATCATTGATACTATAAAATGATTGAAAGTTTGCTTGATGGATTGGAAGAAGGTTGTGGTCTTCAAGATGATTCTGAAGGCGACTAATAAGGATTCTTTCTAGTGTTTTACTGTATACGGATATAAGTTGGATTGGTCTATAGGAAGATACAGCACCTGGTGGTTTGTAGGTATAAAGGAGTTGTAGGTATAAAGTAGGCAAGGAGTTGTAGGTATAAAGTAGGTGCTTCCTTGAGATGGCGGTATGTTATGCGATCGATCCCAGTTACAGTAGTGCGTTTGCGTGCAATGGTGGTAGCAATGTCGTCCACAGTTATTGGTGCAGTAAGCGGGTGTTCTGGGAGAGGGTGGTTTGGATTAGGCTGTAGAAGTGGAGAGGATGTATTTAGTCTTTCTGCTGGATGAAGACGAAATGGGTTGAATGGAATAGTAGGTGTAAAGATGTCTTGAAGATAGCCGGCAAAGGTGTCGGCTCTTTCAGTGTCTGAGTGTAGTGCTTCGTTGTTATGTATTAATGGGTATGTTGTTTTGCTATATTTGCCAGTGAGTGCGTTAAATCGTTTCCATTACTTTGTGGGGTGTGAGATATCCGCGAGTTGGTTACAAGTTTTTACCCATTGTCTTAGTTTGTAAGCGTTTATGTAATTGTGAACTGTACGTAGTAATTGTCGGTGAAGGCGAAGTGATTCTGGGTTTCTGGTACGTTGATAGTCTCTATAGAAATATCGGGAGCGGCGTATTAATGGTAAGTATTGTGGTGGCAGTTTAGGTTGGTAAGGATGGATATTACTGGTAGGAATGTGCTGATCTGATGCTGTTTGTAATGTTGTGGTAAGTGTGTTCAAGGTGAAATGAAGTTCTTCTTCGGTGGTGGGAGGTGAAACGTTTGCGAGTTTGGTATTTATGTTAGTGCGATATCCATTCCAGTCTGCTTTATCGAAGCGTAGTGTTTGACGGTGATCTATGTTGGAGGTTTGCTTCGGATGTTGGTGATGTAATGAGAGTTTAATCGGCACATGATCGCTTCCTAATGGATCAAGAACGTCTAGAGTGCAATGGATGGAGATGTTAGCAGATGTAATTACAATGTTAGGAGTAGTATTAGATATTGGTCTGCTTGGCTTTGGAAGTTGATGGATCGTTCCAAAGGATTGTTGCATAATGAAGTTGTTGAAGTCTGCTTTCTCTCTGTCTGATCTGCTATGTATATTGACATCGGCCATAATAATATACTTACGGAAGTTATTGCCGATGTATGTGAAGAAAGACATAGGTATAGGATGACCTTGTCGTATGTAGATCGTAGCGATGGTGATATATAATTGTTTGAAGTATAGGGTAGTGATTAGGTACTCAGGAAGGTTTGGAATATTTATGAAATGTTCTCTATAGGCGACACGAGGTGTAAAGCCTATTACTACGCCACCATTTGCACGCATTGCTGGAATTTGGTTATCTTGTCGAAGTGTATGGTAGCGTGCGACTTTTTATGTTTGTTTAGGCTTTAGATGCGTGTCATTAAGAATGAACATGTTGAACTTTTCTTCATGTTCAGAAATAGAAATATTAAAGCCATAATATATAACATGCGTGGATGGTTGCTTTGTGGGTGTTTAAACTTCTGTTTCGAGAGCATAGGAATGAAAATTTGCATATGGTCCGGAGTAGGTTTGTGTGAAATTAACGTGTAGTAGTTTTGGGAGCATATTGGATCTGTTGGAGGATATGTTTACTTTGGATTGGATGGATGTTTTGTAGCGTTATGGTGAAGAATGCAATAAATTGATCTATTGTGATTAATTGGAAAACTGATGCAACTGTAGCATTGGTATGATTTTGTGTATCTGGTGGTCGAATAGGTACAATAAGTTCAGGTTTATCTGGTTCAGCAGGTGGCCGTACTTTACATTTATAGCTAAATATGGGGTGAGCATCTCCACATGTGGTGCACTTTGGTGGTTCTTGAAGATTTGGACAGGATTTAGTGCTATGTGGTCCGGTGCAAAATCCACATTTGGTTTCGTTACTGCAGTTGGCTGTATGGTGGTGGTTATATGTTTGGCATTTTCACATCTAACTGGTAACGGTGCAGGTGTATGTGACGGTTCCACGCGGTAGCGCTTCTTATATATGTACGCTCCATTAGAAAAGGTCATCAATGGTATCCTGCCGATCTGTTAACACTCGGATCATGTATGTTGGCCCTCCCTGCTTGTTTTTGATACGTATGCATTTGATGATATTATGGCCTTCGAGTTTAAGTTCACTTTCTACTTCATCTGTTAGGAAAGATTCGGCACAGCGGATGACAACTGATAGTGTGGGTGACTTACGAGGTGGTGGAGGTAGCCTTGTAGGTTTGTTTTATAAACGTGTCATGGATGATGTTTTTCCAAAGATTTGAAAACTGTGCTTATCGCGGATTTCGTTAGCTAAATTTGAGTCAGTTGATTGTACGATGATGGCATTCCTAGTTGATATGAGTCGTACGATTGTGTCACGATTGACGTATTTAATGAACTGATGGAGAAGTATTTTATTGTTTTGATATTTAGTATCAAAGTTGGTCAGAAGTAACGAATATGATGGTGGTTTTCTAGCTGCTGTCAATTCAGGAAAATCTTGATGGTTAGTGAAGTCCATTGTTCGATCATTATCGGATTCGGAGTCACTGACTGTATAGCTTCTCTTAGTTGGAGGAGATCCTGTTGTATCTCGTTCTGATCTGTTAGCCGGTGAACGTGATCGATTGCATGAGATGTCTTCTAAGCTGCGTTGTTGTCTGTGTGTTCGTCCTAAAGTTGAATACGGTGGTGGTCCTGAAACAGTTTGTGGAAGATTACGATGTTGTCCTAGTTCTGTTGTTGTTGATGATGATGATCGAACATGTCAATGCTGTAGGGCCTGAGCCCTAAGGTTTTCTAAGAAGCTAGTCAATTAGTGATGTTGCCTGACTACAGATGTACGAGGACTGGTAGTTAGTGATATTGACAGATAAGGAAATGATCAGTGTCTGTGCAATGACTGCTGCTCACACTAACTTATACCCTCCGACACTGTACAGATGCCGTCAGGCCCAATACGTATATGTACTTTTCTCGCCTGTGCGTATACTACTCAGGGTCCTCGGTAGTACATTAACAAGCCACAGTTAGGATAGGTTAAGTTATGGACATAAGTGGTTATGTTTTCTCACTACTATCCATCTTTAGCAACAAATGTCAGCACCAGGTAGAGTTCGGATCATTGTATTTGTTAAACATATTATCCTCATCTTCGCTCGGATGTAAGGTGATGAATGTATCATTAAGATCTTACATCTTTCTGTAAAAGTTTCTCTCCAACAAAACTCTTCTGTCATAGAATCACACTATTTCCTGTGGAAGTATTTTGTTTCCCTGTAGCGGATTGCTACTCCTTTACACTTGATAGTAATCGTCAATACTAATAGCATCACCTTGCCTCTGTAAATGCAAGGTGATGCGTATTGGCAGTCCACGTTACGTTTACATAGATGAATGATAATTTCTAGATAATATATGCATGAACAGAAACAATTTTATGGCAACAATGGACAAATAATTATGTACAAAAATTTGTGTTATTAAGTGTAGATATTTTTTCATCGACGTACGTTATTATTCTTTATAATCTGCTGGTATCTACTATACATATATTGCAATAATTACACTTAGAAGTAGGAAAACGAGTGAGGGAATCATTAAATGGGTCACGTAGGGAATGAATTATTATATATATATACATGCAGATGTTTCTTCACGTCCAATGAGATGTCTAAAAACCTAGGAATGATTTTCAACATGCAATATAATAGTTACTCTGAATTTAAAATAAGTGAGTCTCTGAAGGATAAAATGTATGAATGATTGAAATAAAACAGGTTAATGAATGAATAGGATATTCGTGTGTGAATTCATAGACAGTTTTCACTACTCTAAAAATTATGTAGAGTACTATATAGCCATATAATCTGTACATAGATGGCAAATGTGATTTAGACATACCAACATGAATAAGTACATGAACGAAATAATGAATTGATCACTATTCCAAGCAATTCAAAATAATTCAAAATAATGTATCCTGTACTATATTACAGACACAGTTTACAAATTCTTAACATTCAGAAATAAATTATTTTGGAGTCCGTTTCCAATTTCCAATAATTTTGGTATATGATTGACTTTAGTCCCTATAGTGCTGATTTCAATGTACACAAATTTCCAATGCCTGTCTGGAACTGTCCCTACAAGTGCATAAGAAATTATGAACGAAAAGGATATTTTTTAACCTTTTGTCATCATAATTTTCGAAATATAAACTATTTGAGTGAGTTGATATCATCTGTATTTGTTATTGTGTGTTACTCCTAATTCGTCGGTTAGGGGAGGAAGTGATTTAAATATCTGTTCAACCTAAAATCTTATGGGTTATTCGACCTTCAGATCTTCATATTTCTGAAACTAAAAGGACTTCAGGCACAAACTTTTGACAGGTAATAGAGAAGATTGATAGCAGATGGATGGTTGTCATGACTAAAAAAACTCATTTTTTGAGTTACACCACTTCGCCCCTTCACCGTTGAATTGCAGTGAACATTTATGTAGCAATTATGGTCTAACAGAATATTCAAGTGTGTAAACTGGAAGAAATTAATTGGAAATTTAGAAAACGAATACACTCGTTCGTACATATTACCTTAAAATCACTTTATTATTTCCTAGATAAAGAAGAGATACTTTCTAATTAATTTGTAATGGGAGAAAAGCACGCGATTAAACTGTAAAAAAGAAAGTTTACATGTAATTAGTAATTGGTTGTATCGTGATGTAATTTTGAACCAAAATTGTTGTCTTGTCCCAAATATTTAACTGCACGTATTGAGTAATATAGTTTCGTATACTTTAACATTCTAGCTTTAGCCGACCCAAAATCACAAATGATATTGGCTTGATAGAATTGCTTGACCCAATACATTTAAAAAATGGACTTGTAGAAAAAGCCAAATTGGGTTCTAGCAGGCCACCAATTGGTAAGTTAATTTTTTTAATCGAATTGTTTAAGTTATTGTTAGCAACGTTTCACATTTATGCTTAATAAACTGTGCATAGCATAACCAATACTGACATGGGAAGCATTTGGGTTCGAACAGGATGTTTTTGATAAGACTTCATTTGATATTCATACCCCGATGCTTATAATGCCTGCAAAAAAAATCGATTGTGTAAGACCTTGTTTGTCCGTTAGAGGGCGTTAAAGTTTGGAGCAAGTGGGAGACAGTCGCTGCAATGTCTCCCACAGTTTGGGTTTGAACAGGCATTTAATACTAAAATATCTACATGGATATACTTGAAAGTGCTGACAAAGAGGGCAAAGCCAGTTTGCCGCTTAACAAATAGTTCGGCAGATATAGGGCAGTATTTGTTTTCACAAGTATCAGAAAGAGTTTTCCACAAAGTTACACAAATCTATGTCGATGTATACATTTTGAGTAATAAATACTTGTTTGAGCAGTAATTGCGGGAGCCGTTGAAGCGGCAGCTTCGACTGTTTTCCACTTAGTCCAAACTTTAATGCCCTCTAGCTAACAAACGCGGCCTAACAAGATCGAACTACTTTGCAGGCAAACACAGCATCGGGGTACGAATATATATAATATTTCATTTTGGTCTCTGGATATCACACTGCCTGGAATTGTAGTTAAAATTTAATTAGCAACCAGACATTCTTATTCTTTTGATTGTAGGTAACTGACTTGTGTTAATTATAGCTTCTTCTTATGCATTGCATCACGTTGATTATGGACGAATGGATGATATATGCTGTGGTAAAAATATGTTTATCGTTGAATGAAGTAAAAGTTTGGGTAACAGTACTGATTGATCTTATGTTACTAGTGTTACAGGAAGGGAAAGTAATATGGAGACTTGACACGCAAGCCTCTAGTAAGAACATTTAAAGGTACTTACTTCGAATTCATATGTCACATTTTATCTAGGAACGAAGACAAAATGTCTATCACCTAACACTCAGTGGTCTGATTCTCAGTAAAATATGCTGTTACCAAAAATATATCATTGTTCGACCACTTACGATTCATCCGTAAATGAGGAGTGGAAATACGAAACAAGTTATATTAATTTTTAAGGCAGAGAAGTTAGTTCTAGCTATCATTGTGTAGTTAGCGATGTCTTCACATGAAATTACACTTTGTGCAGAAAAAAGATATAATCGTCAGTTTACAGAATGAAAGAAATTTCCATTTGGCACAAAAGAAATGTTTTAAGAAAATAAAACAAAGTAAAGTGATTCACTTGCTCCTTTTACTTAAGCCTAAAAATGCTAATATTGCAAAATGTTAAGAACAATGCACAAAGGGCTTATTTAAGTGTTATTCGGACGTGGATTACAAGGTATCCGTTCTCAAGAAACTATTCATCAAACAGATCAACGCTACAACAGTTTCAGATAAGATTTTGACTGCGTCTATTTACTCTACAGACTGACCAGTTAACCTGAAATGAAGATATTTAAAGAAATTTGGATGTACTGAATGCTATTCAAGCAGTAACGAGATTAAGTGGGCAAGTATGAAAAAGAAAGTGTGAATAAATGTTTCAGTCAGTAGTATCACTTTTGTGAGAGTGGATATTCTATTTCACGTTCTAAATGAAGAAACGGATATTTGTTTCTACTGCTACAGGAAGAAAATCTTGGAGGCCGATGTCAGAGGCCAAAGTAAGAGATATTAAAAACATGTTAGAACGATTCAGCCGAACGCCAGAGGATATTAAACGATTGTCTTCTGCAGGGAGACCTTTAATCTCTTGATCTTTAACACCCTGCAAAGTGCGTGAGGAAATTGTAGACGAAAATAACTGCGTTCTCAACGTAATATGCAGCGGCGATATTGAGAAGAGAGGCACTCAGCAGCATTCAGCCAGAGGAGTTCTTTTGAATGTCTTCTTCGGAAATTTACCGAAGAACCGCAATGCAGAATGCTCATTTTAAATACCAAGGATGTTAGCTTCATGAGGGAAAGCATATTCAATTATCACAATACAGAACTACTGTTGAAAATCTACACATCATGTAACGGTCTAGGATCAGAGTATGAGAGGCGGGGAGCTCTCGGAAATCCTGTAGCCGGTCAACCAGTAAGGTAAAGACACCGAACTCTGTGTAGTAGTTCATAATACTAATTTTCCCTTTCACTAACACGACAGCACACGAGTACCACGAGCGCGAACCGCACGACAAGACAGATATTCTTAGTAGAGTTATCACTAATGTAGATGGTCAGCAAAGAAGCAGATAACTCAAGCGTAATTCAATACTTAAAACTAGAAATCAAATTTTACTTTGTATTGTGGAATCAATCAATACGTACCGTAAGTTAGATAATTTTTAGAGATGATTTCGTTACGTACTTTCTTAGAAATCGGTGAAGAATAGAGGCAATAATATGCAAACATTCAAGTATCACTGTAAAGACGATGGTCAGGAAACGGCCCCAAACCCACGATCACCAAGATCACACACTCAGTTCCTGGCTAGGTGGAGTAAAAACTGCAACACCAAGACAATCCTGAAATATAAATAGGATTGCCAGGAACCTAGGGTACCCACGCAACGCATCTAACCGAAAATCTAGCTCCAAACATTTTCTACACCCCCAGACGAGCGGCGCAGAAATGTCTTCCAGATTTAAGAATATCTGGGAAATAGGATTCTACTTCCTTGTGATCGCTGTGAAAAAACAATAATTTAGAACGAGGGAGGAAATACCGATAAGGCGACACCTCCAATCTTTTTAACTACATCGTCGGTTCATACT
>JAGDQP010025586.1:15541-26781 GCA_022664845.1 Lepisma saccharinum
TAGTCTGGAATCGCAATTCCTGAAGTAAAGACGACGAACACAACGAACGGCGGTCGCAACTCAATCTAAACGTCGTGTCATAACGCAAAATGCAAATAATATCAATTCACTTAAATAACATACTGGAGTCACTTCATATGTCAACGCAGAATAAGCAGTAATTCAATATATAGTTCCTTTCCCAAGTTATCACATCTCAGCTGTCGAGAGAATCCTACCACTGGCCCACGGATTTATGAACCAACCTAATCTAATTAAAACGCATCAGTCAACATGATAGGTTTACCGAAACACAGAAATAATTTAGTGTCGATTGTTGTCAAACTTTACGTAATGATTCGTAGTTAAATTCAGATGACTATCATGGCAAACATTAAATAAATCACTGCACATCATAAATATTAATATACACTGTATATGGATTATCAACTAATGCCTTAATTCGTACCTAGTTAACCTGAGAGGTCTTCTATACTAGGTTCATTGAACAGAAAGAAAAGATTGTTTGAAGAAATATAAAATTTCAAAATTTCAATTTTTTCATTTGAATTTACATTATGTAAGCTTTAGGAGTTTAGTCAATTTCATAAAATCTGAACAGAATTACTATTGTGCTATAGGAATCAAACAAATTTGTATCGTCTATCTTTTACACATTGTGAATTAATTAAGCCTAAACGAAAGTTGGTTTGTCAGATATAAATGTTCATAATTTCTATAAAAATTAATGAATTTCACTGAACTTTTCACAAGTTAGTCCCAAAATATTGTTAATCAATTTAGAAAAGTTTTACTACAAAATTACTTACAGAAATGAAGTTAATGTCCAAAACATACCTTAACGAAAGAAACAAGTTGGCCTTATAATAGTCGTGACGTCATTACAAATGATTACTACGTTATACAATGGACGCTCTGAATAAATCTTCAATATGCAAACATAATTTGACTATTGAACGGAGAATAGTGGCTAGAGTTGAAACCAAAATTAACTAAGCATGGTGGATTATTAAATTTACAATTAACGTCACAATTTCATCGAAAAACTTTACGCAAAATTGGTTGAACAAACATGGCCTTAATTTGACTAGTAATGGAGATTTGACGGTAGCTGTTACATTGATAACCGGGAATTTCAAAAGGATTTGGAAACTGGTGACGAAAAATTAGGTATATGATTATTTGAATCTAACGTTACGATATTTGAAATGCAGAAATTCGGTCAATAGCGGCCCTATACTGAAATTTAGAACATGTTATACATTATGACAAATAATCTCAAAACGAAATAAATAATTTTATTGAGGTGAAATTTCGAAGTAAACTTGTTAAGATGAACTTTCTTGTTAGCACTTGTATCGGTATTTGTTACGACTAATAATATATTTCACCGGAATGGACGAAATTATGTCGGAATATTCTTCTAATTACTAAAATTGGCATATATAGTTACCAATTGCAGGTGTGGCTCTGGAATTACAAATGACGGAAAGTCCAGACATCCATCCTTCTGGTCGGTAAAATTGGAACTGAAACTAACATGGCGGGGAGAGCAGTTTTCCCATCAAACGGAGAAGAAGGCTGATTCACATCAATCAGCAAGAAAGACGGAGCCAAGCATTGACTAGGATCCAATCAAAAACAAGCACTAGATCCAAGTCTACTAACGAAAACCTGAGTAGATAACGACTGAAAACCAAAGCAAAAATAAAACGAAACACGCTCAAAGCGTGACTAAAACCAAACAAAGAGAATAAGCTAAGGAGAGCACGAAAGGAAACAGAACGTACTAAGAAAATTAAAGGGGGGAAAATAAAAATGGAACAGCAACAATTAAAGTCATTATTATTTATGTATTTGTTACGTAATGATAGCAATAAATAATCTTTTTGATATTAAAACGTGAGTAATATTTACTTTCAATCTTTCCAAAATATCTAGTTGCAAATTCGATAATGTGAATTTATTGTCGGTGTAGTGTCTGGTTAATTTTACACACCAATATATACGAACAGTGACAAAGATTTAATAAACCTTCCTTAGATACTAAAAACATATGGCATGAAAGATTAAATTTATTGCACAGGATTAATAATTTTGGAATATTATTCTCGTATTGTGATAGATTGAATAATTATCGTATGGTTGAATGCAGAATTATGTCGGCTTATCGTTAAGATGAATATATCTAAAATAATAGAATTATATTTCAAATTCTTTCACATTAATCAGTGCACATGCATGCACGTTTACACTATAAAGTTTCAATAACAAGACTGTTGAATTATATTTCCCTGACGTTTGCCTCAACACAAAAATACTATTTCACTTTTTGTGAATTTAGACGCACTTCTGTATTTCTTAGGAATTAATTCTGAAAGCTGTTCCCGTGACAAGGTGTATTCAACAGTACATCACAGACACATGGGTAATTAATAAAGAGAAACACAGAACATTACGGTTAATATGATATTAGTGGCACACACGATTTTAAAGCAAATAATATAATACGATCATTAAATATTAATGACACACAAACATTCGATAAATTGCAATGCACTTTATAGTAGGTATATTTTCATTTTTCACCTTTGAAAATTTTTTAAATATTTTTTAAAATCCAGACGTAATTATTTTTACCAAAATCAAAATTATTATTAAATACTTTTAAAATATAATAGAATATCCCTTTATTATTATATTAAAATGCTTTCTCGTACTACCAAAGAGAAATCTTACTTAATTAAAGTAACTATTTCCTTCAATAGGCCACTTACTTGCTTAATACACCTATCCGGAGTGCACCTAGTATCACTTACTCCTGCCAATAAAATTGGATAAGATATTTCTAAGAACGACTACGCGACTACTAGTTTGGTAATGGATCTTGTTGTGATTATTCAACTTTACGTTTGTACTGATTGAACGTTTCAATCAGAAGCATCGTAAGTGATCTGAACAATTTACTATATTTAAATGCCCACTTGATACCTTAATCTAAAATTATTTCTAATACCGACAGCAAAATCTTTCTCGGTGACTATTTTTGCTTAGAAATTGTTTCGCTCTTAAATTCTGTTTTGCTTAAACAGGATAGGCGTTTGCCGGCCTACGCCATTTTTTTGGTATTCCAAAGCGCATTGAATTCTCTCAAAATATGTCAATATGAAATGAATGTAACAAAATGTAACTAACCGGAATATCTATATATAAATGCAAATTAAGAAAATCACGAGTGGGAAAACACACAATTAGTATAGTTCTGTAAATTCTCCGCGTTGGCAGCCACGGAGACAGCAGGCTTTCACAAATACGTTCATGTAATATTTTTAAGGTTCAAATCTACAATAGGTTCGCGGCGTTTTCATCCACAAATCTTTCCCTACTTTGAATGTGTCTATTGTTCAACAGGAAAATGAATTCTAGCTTCATGCCAGTAATCAGTTCTGTAATTATAACATAAAATACAATTTTTAGTAATGTCATTGACCAAATGAATATAAAGTTTATTTCTATTCTCACAGGTACCAAATGTACGATTGCTGGCTGGGGCAATGTAAATAAAACTGATGTCAAAAATGCAGTTTACCCTGACGTTCTGCAGACTGCAATTCTTACTGTTCAAGACAACGATGAATGTAAAAAGAAGATAATCGGCATGGATGTATTTCCATATACTATATGTATTTTTAATAATAACGAGTATACAACAGGATGTTCAGTGAGTATTCCATTTCACTCTTTCCTGAGGCGTGAACTCTCTCTCTCTCTCTCTCTCTCTCTCTCTCTCTCACACACACACACACACACACACACACACACACACACACACACACACATATATATATATATATATATATATATATATAAAAATTATCATATTCAGCCGTTTTCTATCCACTCCTTGGTGAACTTCACCATTTTCTCCACATATCTCAGTCTGCTTCTATCCTCATCCCTGTAGCTACTTAAAACGCTTTTCATCTACCTCTTTTACATTTGGACGTCACCTTGCTCGCTTCTTTTCCCTGATAAACCAATGCAGTAACTTCTTTCTCAAACCTCCATCCGTTAGTCAAGCTGTGTCTGGCACATGTCCACTTCATTTTATTCATAGTCGTACCTTTATTTGTGCGCGAACGCATTTATTTGTGTTCATGTCCCTCCTAGTTATTCCTAGGATGCATCTCTCCATTGCTCTTTGTCTGACTCTTAATCTTTGAGTCGTTTACGCATTGAATGTCCAAACTTTACAGCCATATATAATTACAGGTAAGACACATTGATTATAAACTTTACACTTCAGACACATTCGTATTTTGCTTTTGAAAATAAGATGTAGTCACCAAACTAGCTCCACGCCATTTGACTTTTCTTTCTTTGATCCTCCAACCTAACATTACATGCTTTGAGCTGCTGTAGGTAAATATACTCATCAACTATGCCTATTGCCGCTCCGTGATCCTTGTTTCCTTCCTTCCATCATGTTGATTACACTTTACTTTTGTTTCACTTTAATTCATTTTAAGTCCTATTTTCGAACTTTCTTTACACAGCTCTTCCATTCTAGTTTGTAGTACTACGCTTGACGCAACGGGATTATATCATCAGTGAACCGTAGTTGAAGAAGGTACTCGCCATTGATTTTTATTCTAGCCTCATCCCAGTTTAAATTATGGAACAATCACTGCCGGAACCCTGAAAATACTTTTGGAGAAATTCAACCTTCTTGCCCTATGCTTTTTCAAAATTTAAATTTTTCGGTCTCCTGATGTAGCCTAATGGTAGATGTGGCAGTAGAGTAAATGCTTCACAGTAACTTAATGTATTCATTAGATTAGATTAGATTTAGATTTTTTATTTCGTTCTCTCGACCATTTATATACATGGTATAGAACACGTCAAGAAGGTTACATTCTGAAGGTTAAACTTACATATAGATACTTAGTACATATATATAAATACTCATATACAATATTTAATAGTGAATATATAATCATAATGCCATACACAGTGACATGACTGTAAATTTATATAGTAATTATATATTTAACACTGAACAATATAATTTATAGTAAAGCCTAGAACCATTATTACATACAATATAAGATATTCAATAATATGTATATAATCATAATGACGTACAGTGACATGATTGTAAAATTCAAAATAGTAATTGATAAATCTGACATTGAATAACAATAAGCTATGATAAAAATCTAGAACCTAATTACTACCTAAATCCACTATGCTTACTATTTATATTATTTATATCTGCTATCTTATCTGACCGCTGATAGGAGAGTATTACTCACTTGACTCATGAACTATTAAGATATTCGTCAACTGAATTATATGCACCGGCTATTAACAATCTTTGAATTTGTTTCACGAAAATGTGTTTTTCTTTTACGTGTTTTTATATAATCTGGGAGTTTGTTGAATAATTTTACATCCATAGTAATACAACAGCTGCCAAACGCTGCTGTTCGATGTTGGACGAGGCGCAGATTATCTTTTCCTCTTGTGAGGTAGTTCTGAGTCTCGCGGTTTCTTTGAAAATTGTTTAAGTTTTGCATGTAATTTTTAATACTTGAAAAATATACAAAGAGGGAACGGTCATAATATTTAATGATACACATTCTTTCTGCAGGTGGAACGTTTTACTGCTTGAGTGATTATTCTTATAAGACGTTTGTGTTGTTTGAAAATCTCTTGAAGGTGCGATGCTTTACCCCAGAATTGAATACCATATTTGACATGTGAATAGAATATAGCACAATAGAGAGACATAATGCTTTGACAATCAAGAATAGAGATTAAGGTATTAATTATAGAGGCTGATTGAGCTAGCTTTTTTGTTAATATAGTAATGTGTTCTCGGCATGTTAATGTTTCATCTATATACATGCCTAAAATTTTACAGTGTTACTATACTCACATAATGTGTTGTTCTTCATTATCTGTGGTAACTCTGATGTTAATCTTTATTCGTGCCTGTTGGTGCCTTGATGTTCAAGTTGCCACGCAAACCGAATCGAAAGCCTTTTCAAAATCTATGAATCTCAGAGATAGTGTAAGTTTATTCTCATTAGTCCTTTCCATAATTTCGTTCAATGCTTGTATATGGTCCGTTGTGCTAAATCCACGAAGAAATATGGTTGCTTGTTTTCTTTAAGACCTAAGTTTCGTTCAATGCGATTCAAAAAACCCTGGGTGAATATTTTGTATATAACTGGGTGTAGACTAATTGCTTTGTAGTTTTCGACGCGTTCTTTGTCCCCATTTTTTGCACAACAAGATATTGATCAAATTATTCCAACTTGAGGGTATTTACCCCTTCCCTAGGTAAATTGATAATAATTGAAGACCTGAATTGAAAAACATCCCGAGTCCACTTTTTTCCTATTTGCATTCTTTTGTTCGTCTGTATCTATATTCCAAAGGCAATCCACTTAAATTAATATTACATCCTAATCCCACCACAGAAACTCTTTTTAACAAAAAATAGTTTCCGCTGAACAAGATAAGATACAAAGACCTAGGACTGTTTTCTTTCCTCCTGAAAAGTGTACTTTTGTGGACTTGGAATGTTTTTCAATTCAGGTCTTTAATTTGGCAACTTTCTCTTTCATCTTTTCACCTCCCCATTTGAATATATCTGCTGTGAGTCCATCTTCTCCTGGCGATTTTCCAATTTTGTTCCTTTCAAGTACTTTGTCCACTTCTTCTTTCATTACTTTGGGACTTTTACAATATTTTCGTCTGAATCCACTTCTCCTTTTATAATTTGATCCTTATTTCTGGTTACTGTCTCGTCAGGTCTTTCAACTGCAGTTCTCCCTATCGTGAGCTGCTGTTTGACTTTCTTCAGGCTCTTTTCCCCTTAATTTTATTTCCACAAACCGTGAATGTCATCCCAAAAGGTTTTGGGGGAGCCGTTAATTCCTCTTGCTAAGGGGTTATAGGAACAGACCATTGTACGCGCCTAATGCCATACTTTCATATCTTGGAGTCTTTAGTACTCAAGCAACTCCTTGAGGAACGAATATGTATGTGCTACTCACCAACCCCACCAGCAGACAGTATAGTGACTCAAATGTCTACATCCCTCCTTTCTTATCACATGATGGCACAAGTAAGGAATGAGTCTAGGAGGACCTAATTGCCTGCAGAACAGAATGCATCTGACAACGACAGCGGTCAGTTCTGCAGGAATCCAGAGTGTCAAAATGCCCTGGTTTGGACTGTAGGCTGCCAGGACACCGACAGTACAACTCCAACGGATATATATGTGGCGACTCTTAACTGTAAGTCACTTGAAGGAGAAGACAAATTAGAAGAATTGCAGAATGAACTTAAGAGGATTAACTGGGACATCATAGGACTATCAGAAGTGTGGCGGAAGAATGAAGAACAGTTGGAACTACCGTCGGGCCAGTAGGATGGCGTGACTTGGGCGTGTTATAAGCATCTTTGGCTCAAATTTTGGAACCAGATTTGGTTACTTTTTGGAACTAGTTGTGGTTACTTTTTTCTCTTTTATGATCCTTATTTTTAATTGTAAAAAGAAAATAGTATTATTTTGTAAGAGAGTATGAGCCCTTTTTCCAAACCCTATTTAACATGGTATAAAAGGCTATGAACACATTTTTCATTCCCTCTTTCGCCCCCCTATTTAATCCACATTATAAAAGAGTGGCACGACACTGTGTATTATTTCTGGTTATTACAGTTACATTTTATAAAAGGCTACGAGGCTGATTTAAGCTAATATAGTACACAAGACTACGATGTCAAAGTATAAGGGCCTTATTATATAACTATCTTATGAAAAAATAATAAAAATACTGTTTTTAATATACATTTTATTATACTAAACCTCACATAAAAGACTACAGGAAATTTTTCCAAAAAAGCAACAACTATTTAACATAGTAAAAATTACACAGGACTTCCGTCATAAAGTCATACCAATGTTTTGTGTATACTGCTAACTAAATTTATCTGGCTATTTATCTCATGGTCAACACACACACTCACATACACATGGTTTATGGAGAACTTAATCTCACGCCAGGGACCAACACACACACACACACATGGTTTATGGAGAACTTAATCTCACTCCAGGGACCAACACACACACACACATGGTTTATGGAGAACTTAATCTCACGCCAAGGACCAACACACACACACACATGATTTATGGAGAACTTAATCTCACTCCAGGGACCATCACACACACACACAAGGTTTACGGAGAACTTAATCTCACGCCAGGGACCATTCTCATAAACGAATAAAGCATAATATCGCTAACATTAATCTTTCTGGTTGAGAATTTATTTAAGAATTCCTGTAGTGAATAGCCAGATGCACGACATTCTAAATAGAGAAAACAATAGTGCCACAAAATTGAGATAAATCATTTTGTATAAGTCTATTGTTCCACGTGTAAAATGAACAATTTTCTCTTAAAAACCTTATATAATATTGTACTGTATATATGGCGGTAGGCCATAGCTATCAAAATATTCACCCACACGCATATTATATATATAAACAGCAACCTAATGTTCAAAGGGCTCATTACTAGGATCTGTATTTATAATAATGGCTGCAGGAAATGTATGAATAAACGATTGATCTGCAGCATATACACCCATAAAATGATATTTAGACAAATTTTGTTGTAATGCCTCATAAAGTTCAAGGGTATTTAACATTTTTAATTTATATATATTATTCTCTGGAAATCAATTTCTAGTTCTGAGGAGAATTCACCGTAAATAACAGCGGTTACAGGAGATGGCAGTTCTTGCTTAAAATGAACCTCTAATCGTACACTTCCCTGTCGCTGGGGGCTAGTGTGAAATGCAGCACTAGCACTAGAGTCGGGAATTAAATCAAACACCAGTAGAGTGTAACCATTATGATATTCGGCAAGTGAAATATCATTACCTTGATTAGAATAATAAATACCAGAACATGTAAATATCGTAGAATATGCTTGTATATATAGCTTATTATCAAAATCTGGCTGTAGTGGTCTAGATGGAACAGGAGTTCCATCAACATACAATGTGAAGAATGACATACTGAAATGCTTAAAATTAAAAGGATTTGCCTGATAAGTACCGTTGAAAGCTGTATTAGTAACAAACCCAACAATAATACGTTAAGGCACTATGTCGGAAAACAAATCTGGAAGAAGGGTGTCCATAATGACCTGCGGTAAAGTTTCTGTCTTCACCTGCACCTTTGTTATTGGGTATTTTTCTCTAAATTTAGGATTCTGTAATACCTTATTTTGTGCTATTTTCACCGTGGGCGACACATCAACCCTTTTCACGAACAATGTTGCATCTGTAATTACGACTTTTCCCTTAGCTCCAGTCTCACCCATTAGACAAAATACGGATTTTGCTGGAATCGGCTTAATACGCAACTGTACAATACATAATAGAATTGCTCCTGATTGAAAATATTAAAAAATATAGCCCAGTAATTCAAAGGGTTGGCATAACGCTGTGAGAAGTGAGTGTTGTTTAAAACCCTGATTATTATTATCTTCCACACTATCCATATGACCGGCAGTACCGCTTTAAACCACATTGAGCTCTGAAGATGAGTTGTTTTTGCATTGGCATTATAATTCAGTAGTTTTTCAATATATGATCGAAATGGGTATGTATGCGGGGAATAGGAAATTAGTTGATTATTTAAATATATCTGAACTTCGCTGAACATTGCACTGAGCAAATTATTTACAGGGCCAATTTTCGTATCGGCAGACGTTAAATCAGAACCATCAGGTTTAGTAATTTTAAATCTAATATGTAGCATTGTATGTGGTAAATCAATATAATCATCACCGCGGCCGGGGAGTACAAACTCTATGGGCGTATTATCAGATATTGACGCCACAGGTTTATATGGTACTGTTTTATTATCAATAATACTTGTTTGAGCGGGTAGACCCGCAAATAGATGTAATTCTGATTTCGTACACTCACACGAATTTCTACTGCTATTAGTACCCACATTAGTTTATTTTTATAATAACATATTACAAAAATGTAGTTTTACACATACACTGCCATATTGGAAAGGAAGTGGATTACCCGTGCTATCTCTTAAATCAATAATAATTTGATCAAACTGTTTACGTTGTACGGGGAAATAATGAAGAATTTCAAAGATAAGTACATTACTAGCACCATACTCTTTAATATTTGTATTTATAATACGCTATAGTGGAGCAACAGTATCACCTACAAGTTGAGGTTCTACAATATCACTATAAATATACATGTGTACGGGCAGCGATTTCTGAAGATCGGGTGGATAACGTGCATGATGGACAAGTGCAATATTGTCTTGGTGAATATGATCAAAACCGAGCATTCTGGCTATTTCGGGCGATAGGCGTACTTCTTTTACACTCTCGTCATCTTTTCTTACTCTAACTTCAATGCGTTTGACCGAAGCTTTAACTTTTAATTGTAAATTCAATTTATCGCTTTTATAGTTAATTTGTAATAGAATATCGTCTACGTGATAATAATGTCCGGGCATTATATAAGTTACGTCCCAGCTTTCTTTATCCGAGCTCTTGTAATATATATTATTAGTATATTTGGAAACATTTTGAAATGACTCTGTATAATGTATTTCAACAACAGCTGTTTCCCGCACACCTTTCTCCAGCACGAGAGGATGATAAAGTTTGGTAGTATAACATGCTAGAGTATTTTGCGGGAAATATTCTATAGAACTGTTACTGGGTAGTGTGAGGTAAAAACTAGTACACTGCTCCATAATCAATTAAAATATCTCTCCTCTGCACCCTCTTTTTCTTTACACCACCACTTGTTTGATTATTTTTACATTTTCCTCCTCCCGCCAACATTTGATTTATTTTATTTTGAGCTTTATTTTTTAAATTACTTTTTGCTTCCTGCCATTGCACTTTTAATCCTTCTTCAACGGGTTTACTACTATTTAATAGGTCTTCGGCTACATTAATACCACTACGTAACAGTTCTTTACCAACAGTTTTTGCAAATTGTTTTAATAATGGAAATACAGTACGAAATAAACCACCTAGAAAACTACCAATACCGTACCCTTCTTGGTATGGTGCACCTATATATACATTATAACCACTACCTGTTTGATGTGAATAATATTGCAAATAAGGATCATTCATTTTTTCGGCTATATACATAAAT
>JAGDQP010025587.1:0-10807 GCA_022664845.1 Lepisma saccharinum
ATTATCAATAATGGTAAATGAAATTAAAAATTCTGCTCTCTGTATCTAGAATTCTCCTCTTGTCTCAACACCCTCGCAGTTCCTCCTTGACGGCAAGAAGACCCAGGCACTCCATTATAGACGGAGATATTTTATATGAACAATCTCTTGCAACTTGCATTGCAAAAAATAAATCATCAAATTGCAGACATAACATTTCCCGTTCACAAGGTTATTTATGAAAAAGGTAATAACATCCATTTTGTACCTACCTAACATCCATGGTTGGACAAAATTTCGCGGACCTCAAATTTATGTTTCTTTAATTAACTTAAATGATAAATAAATCCAGTAATAACAATATCAGTCTAATATGTGTAACATTCTACAGACTCTACCAAGCCATATAATTCACTTCAACATTAGTTCGATCTCTGAGACACCAGTAATGGATTCGGAATTCTAACAGAAAATTAATAATACTCATAGGGCAAAGCTTAAGACAGGTTTTATATACTGAAAGTAAACCACAACACAAAAAGGAATAAATTGCAACCATTATTGGTAACAATCATCTTTCTAACAATGATTTACTTGGTATCCATTGAGATAAACCTCTGTCAACAATTCAACGCAGAACCGAGGCCAACAATTCATGATTTCCATGGAAATCACGAAAAAAGATCATGGTGAACAATGAGCATTGTTTGAAAAGATTAGAAAATATAATAATGCAAGATGAGGTGGGGGGTCTACGACTCCAGCTCCCTATATTTAGTAACTCTTAAAACGTTAGTAAAATTTAAAAAATTAAAATGGAAAACTCGTTTGAAAAGACAAACAAAAGTCTTTCTAAATTAAATATTTATTCTTTCGAAAATTTAGTTGGGAGAGTGAGAGGAGATCAGGAACATGATGTTTTCCCAGTGATTGTGTGTGTGATTGAAGGTCACTGGAGTGGGTTAATACCCCGTAAACCGCTTGAGTCTGTGTATGAATGTGTGTGAATCTGTGAGTGAGTGAAGGTCACTGGAGTGGGTTAATACCCCGTAAACCGCTTATCTGTGTGTCCCTGGCGTGGGCTAATACCCCGCAAACTGGAAGTGCATGGGTGTTAAATCTCATTTTCCTGCTTTTTTTTAGTCATACAATTTCCTAAATTCATTTTCGAATTACTTTAGGGTGGGGATCTTTCGATCTTTACTTTATCCAAATTAGTTTCAATTTGATTTTTCTAAAAGCCTTTGCATTTTTAAGTGTCTACTAAATTAAGTTCTCTTCATTATTATTTTTCTAATTACTATTAAGACTTAGATTTAAGACTTAATATTAAGATTATCTAATTACCTATCTAGTTACCTATCATTAAAATTAGTATTAAGAAACATATAGATTAGATAATTAAGTTAATATAACTTAATTATCTGATCTATATTATTTTATCAAATTAATATTTAAATTCATTTTGGAATGGATTAAATAAGATAATTAAGGTAATATATCTTAATTATCTATTTTATCAATATGTTAAAACAATTTAATATTTTGTTTGATTTTCGAATTCTATATATCTATAATTTAACGAAAATCAAACTTAAATTAATTTTAATATTCTAATGAATATTTAAATTGATTTTCGTATGGATGAAATAAGAAAATAAAGGTAATATATACCTTAATTAAATTAAGGTATTAATTTAATTCTAATTCTATCATGTTTCCTACGTGATAAATTGATAATTTTCGCATTTCGTAAACTATAATATCCTACCTCCACTTATCTCTCCTCCATGTAGAAGTAAAGAGGGGGTTATAACATCCATTAAGCTCGTAATGCAAGTTTCAATTAAATTGCTGAAAAATATAGCATATTAACGTTGCTGAAGGTCCGTATTTAACAAAACATAGTAAATTATAGTTTATTCCACTCTATTAGACAACGAGTAACTCCAATGGTGTAAATATTTACTAATTTTCATATTAGTACGTGAGCTTTATTCAAAAGTTGCAGACGAAGATACCCCTCCTCATAAGAGGGTTAGTGGGGGTTAGAACACGCATTACAGCAGTCGCAAGTTATATCTTACCGAATGTTCGTATTTAACAAAACAAAGAACCATACACCGACATACTCCACCCCATAAGGGGGTCGTGAGGATTACAGTATGCGTGGAAACTTGAAATGCAGTTTTCAGTTAATCAGCTTACAGCTATCATAGGCAGGCCGTGCGGTCTGCGGTGGTAGGCCATCGGCTCGAAGGTCTCGGGTTCGAGTCCCGGCAGGGGCATGGGTGTGGATTTTAACAGCTAAAGGCGAAATGTGACTGGCCGAAGTCCAAAGTTGCTAGACTGGCCCATATAAAAACATAAAATTTACCAAAAGTTACAGCTATCATAGATCTACCTTACTGAATATCATTACTTAGCATAATAAAGTAACATACCCTCACCCTATATGGGGTGGGGTTAGACCAGATGTTCAACTATGAAATTTGAAATGCATTTTTAAGTTATGGTACTTTGTTTTTGTTTTTTAAATACGGACATTCAATAAGATAAGTCTGTGATAGCTGTATGCCCATAAAGCACATTAGGTAGGTATTGAATTTTATTCATGAAAGTTTCTCACAACACAGATCTATGATGGACTAATCCAAAAGAGTAGGTAGGCCTATGTTTGCAATATGAAATTTTATTTCCATATTTGAAATTTATAGGGGTACGCCTCTCAAATATATACAACATTCAGTCATCAAGAATATTCTTCCTTAGAATTCCGCAAAACTAAATTCGCTATCTTAAATTTATTTTAACAAAATTGATATAAGTTAAATAAGAAAATATACACTTTGATTATGGTCGTCAAGAACAAATAAGGTTAATTGTATCCAATGACCTCTATCTAAAAGAAATACTGGACTGACTGTTGCCATTGAAAATTTCATGAATATGTGAAGCCAGGGAGCGGAGAGAACACTTAATCCCTCTTGTCCACTTCCAGTTTAAACCAATTTGGACCACATTTTGGGTTCTAAGTCAGTGTTTTACGCTTGATATCGTTAAGGAGCCCGATTTTCATTTATGTCTTAATTCTTGCAAAAAAAAAAAAAAGAAAAGAACACGTAAATATTGTTTGCAGTATTCTTTTTATATGTGGACAACTATACCAGTATGCTATTAATAATTCAGGAATTAAGACTCAAATAAAAAAACGGGCCGCACAGCGATTAGAAGCGTATAAAACAGAACTGAAAATTTGATCCCCATTTAAATAG
The DNA here is from genome assembly GCA_022664845.1 of Lepisma saccharinum. NCBI lineage: Eukaryota > Metazoa > Arthropoda > Insecta > Zygentoma > Lepismatidae > Lepisma > Lepisma saccharinum. Next base: position 3,255 of record JAGDQP010025587.1, read on the forward strand.
ACTGGAATTGGACAAATGAGTTTAAATATTTGCTCTGGCGTCTATCTTTCATTGGTCACTACTTTTATTAAATTTCCTAATGGGTATATACATAAAAATAAAGAAAGCTATTTTTCTTAAAAAAAAATATGTAAAAGTAACCAAGCCAGGATTCGATCCCGGGATTTCTGGATTAGCTTCCAGATACGTTAACCATCAGTTCAAGCTGGAGATTTCAGAACAAACGCTTGTCAATTTTATAGTTCAAGGAGCTCTCGCGTAGGGCAAACCAGACATTGTTCCCGACACGTTGCTTATAGTTTCTTGAATGACTTTTGCACATAAAACACATCTTTGTTAAGGCCGCTTTAGACGATACAATTTCTCGTACGATAAATCATACAATATTTTATAGTGCTTTTTACACGGTACAATTTTGGATACGATGATGATGAAGAAACTGATAGAGCTTATAGTTCTGAAATGTCAAGCTCTTAAGGCAATTTATGCCACAGATATTTGTGAAAGTGGTCCATTTTTTATTCGAGGAAAAATATTGATAACAATGAATCTTGAGGCAACAGTAATTTCGTATGACTCAATATCACGTTCTACCAAGAAAGTCTAATTTCTGCTAAGTTTCAGTGGTAATAAAAATGTCGCTTTACTTCTGTACTTCACTATAGACATGTATTTCATAATTTTCTGTGTACACACACAGAATGTTTAAGAATTTGCCCAGGCTTCGCTGATAGGTTCTTCGTCATATGTGCTGTTTTTACTATATTCCTGAGTTAATAACATACGTCACGCCGAAAAGTACTCAAATCGCGATATATTGACTTCTCTTGATAGCTATGAGGGCCAATTGGATATACTGCAGGTTTTTTACTCCCACCATAGAGCATTAGAAACGTCTCAGAATTCTAAGTTTTACGTTCCTATAGCCATGAAATGTACTAAAATACAAAAATAAGGACGATAATGTAGCTTTTGTGTGATCCCTTTGAGCCGAAAAGGTGCATAGGAAGGGTCAGCTGTGTTAACCCTTGTAAAAAAAAAGTAAGTTCTTACGATTAATTACCTATTGGCTTGCACGGTCAGCTCTGTCTTGCCATAGGCACTCCATCTACATTAGGTCAATTCTGTAATATATTCGGAAGCGAAGAGTGTATATCTTATTGAAAATCATGGGGATGGGGATATGAGTGCAAGGATGCATAATTATAGTACCATCTACATTGTGTCATTTCACATATGTCTGCAGTACATTCGGTACTCTACGCACCAGAAAAGCAATGAAAATCACGTTGTTTGAACTACACTGCACATTAAACAATAGCTATTAAATCATAGGCTATCAGAACTTCCACAGTACATACTTTTTAAATATTTTTGCGCATGGCAGAAGTAACTAGACTGCAGTATTACTAACATTCTTACACTTCCCTTAAAAACTTTTGTTTGATATCTTTATTAACTAACTAACTCTATGGCTTATGGAACTCGCAAGTTCATCGCCGCAGTAACAATCTTTATGCCTGTAATAATTTATTATGCCATTATGTATGTTAATTTCTGCATCAAGAAATAACATGAATATGTTCTTTTTGTCTCGTAATTCATAACAAAACAGCCAAGTAGTACAGCACGCAATATTGCCAGTAGGGGCGCTGCCATAGATTGTACGGAAAATCCGCTGAAAAATAGAACCGTTTCTATGTAGAAAACACATCGGAGATGCCATGAAAAATCGTACGATCCCCGCTTTACACGATCAAAGAATGTAACCGATGAGATTGCATTCCGGGGAACGTACGAGAAATCGTATCGTCTAAAGGGGCCTTATTGGTCGTAGTTAAGGGGATAATTTCAAGAAGACTTCGTGTCAAACTGTAAGCAGATAAACTAAAAAATATACTATAATTTATAACTATAATGTAATTATTGTAGGGATTTCCTTCTTTAACAACTAGAAGGATGTTCAGAGACCACTTAGCATGCATCATTATGCAATCTAGTTATTGATACTAGGGGGATGCCAATAATTGTATGCAATTTCTTCACAGTGCTCTTTTATTTGGCATGGAGGCCACTGGGGAACAAAATGGAACTTTGTGTTTGTTACAAGGAAAAGAAAATCTGTTCCTTATTGGTTTTCCCGCTTATTTCAAATATGTTATCAGTTTCTTTCTATCGGGCTGTTTTCGAGTAACACACCCTTCAGCCTACAGCGTAAAAGCCCTATTGCATAGAAAATATGACTTATTAGATATGACGTATAATCACCTAAAATGGTCTCTTTCTTGAACTTTTGCGATATTTTGCATTAGGAAGATCTCATTATGTTCCAGCATTAATCAGCCAGCATCCTGGAGTTCTTTCTGCCCTTATATGTTACAACGCCTTTCCATGGTTGCCAACTCTTTTTGAAACCTCTCCCCATCATCACCACAGACAGCTCCAAGATTACTAGGAAAGAAGTCCAGGTAAGAGTGTAAGAAAAGGATCTTGAGACATACGGCATTCCCAGTTCCTTCTAGTTTTGTAGGAGTGCTCTTACAAGCACTTCATAGTTTTCGCTGTGTAGTTACCAAGAAAGTTTTTGAAAATGCTTGTAAAAGATTGCCATGCAGTCAACTCCTTTTGTATTCAAGCAACTTTCAAATGCGGGATCGGTCATTATTGTCCGAATTAGGGGACTAATGAAGATGTCTCACTTTATTTTCGCGTCCTCACTGATTTTAGGGAACTTTTTCTGTAGATGCTGGAAGTCTTCCCCATGACGGTCTATATTTCATTAGTCCAAGCTTTATGTGTAATGGAGGCTAAAATATTTTATCTGAAGGTACTAGCCGCTTCCCTTACGACAGTTTTTACTATCTCTCGATCTTAGAGATAAATGATTATAGGTGTTAATCATTTATTATCTGTTGGGAGTTGCAGAGTTGTGCAAAATTACAATTTTTAACATACAAACGGAACATGCCCATTACAAAAAACTGGAGCCCGATGTGAAAAATCTGATGGCAGATTTGCATTCAGCACATCGAAATCTATAAGAAACAGGTGTTACTTCAACTGTAACAAAACCATTGTTGTCAAGAAATCAGTTCTAACATTAACTATGGCTTAGGAAACTGCTAAGTTCATTGCCGCAGTAACAAACATTTGCTATTAGATTCAATCCTAAGCAACATCAAGCTGGTTTTCAGTACGAACACCTACTACTTGAAGATCCATTCTAATATTGTCCTCCCAACGGTCTCTTTCCATCCGAGATAGAATATAATCTTCTCTTTTCCCCCATCCGAGCTACATGACTGCCCATACAAGTTTTAACACAGCTTGTCAAGCCTTTAAGAAAAAAAAACGATCGTTAGTATTTTCATGTAACACGTCGCTTCATAGGAACAAATATTTGGTAAAGGTGCCAACTACTGAGCTTAGCAGTGCCAAGGGATTCCGCCCGGATTTTCAATTTGGGAGGGTGTAAAGTCAAAATTGGGAATGTGTAAGTGGAGTTTTGCATGGTTTCTATCGATTTTTGACCGTAAAAATTTAAAGTTGCGGGTGATTTCGACATTTGGGGGTGACATCCCCAGAGAGGGGGTCTGGCAGAATCATTGACTGTTAATAACTGGTACATGTTTTCAGGTCTCTTAAACGTATAGTGAACGTAGATGCCAATAACTGGACATGAGGGGTCTAACAACTGGTCAGTGGGTGCCAGCAAGGTGGTTATTTTGCTCTTTTGAAAAATAATAATAATAAAAACAAATACTTGTTCTGCGTTTTTATTGTTTTACTGTACAATTAATTTCGGGAAGGATCTAATGTAAGAGTTTACTACAGCTTAACAGTTAGCCATGAACAGAAAAATAAAGAATTAATAGATCTGCATCTCAAGTTTCGAAACGACAGTGGTCTAAAATGTTACCCTACAGACGAAATTCCTAAAGACACGAAACATCATCCAATTTTTGTAGTACAAGGACTCACAAAATATCCTACAGGGAATAACGAAAACAAATTTGTTGACACCAAACTAATAGAAATCAAAATTCGACCTTTGATTAGTGGAAGAAGCTATCAATGGCTGTTGAGTCTAAGTAAACATTGTACTACTATGCTTCCAAGGAGGATACACGCATGGCGAACAACATATGAGTACATGGACACATAGTGTCAGGTTTGGAAATTGATCACGGTGTAGATACATTTCTGTTGGCATGGATATTTATTAATGGACTTTTGGATGCCAGAGAATATTTTTGAAAAGAACTCATTTACCTTACACTTACGCTCAAGTAACAGGGACTTTAAGATGAAGACATATATTTGTAACAAGGAAAAAAATAAACCAGAGTGACCGACACCGGGATTAGAACTCGGGTTCTCCTGATTACAGTGAGAGAACTGAATCTATTACCAATTTGATACCCGTACACTTCTCTTTTAATTTCTACATAGCAAAATCCGCCGAACAGCTTATAGTCTTCTTACTTGCCCAATGCTTCTCACATACTAATCTGCTCAAATTGATACAATACACATGTAAGCATACGGTATTGCTACTTCCTGTGACACAATGATTACCAGTTGAGGGGGATGGCGTCATTTTCTTAAAATTAAATCGGTACCTACCAGTTCTGAGCAGATGTCGTAGCTCCACAAAGTGCAAATTACTTTATTAATACCATTAGTACGTAATTGTCTTTTGAACATTGTAATCATGTCAATAGATTGAAGATTACTCGTTTCTTCTAGTAATGTGATGCTACAAACAGAGTTCATTTCTGCTGTTTTCATCATACATGTCCAGTATTTGATTTATTAATTGAGTCTTCAGAGAGAAACTTCAGTAGTTACTAGAAATTAAGAATATGCGTCATATTTAATACTGGACTGTCTGGAACGTACAGAGTAAAGCAAATCATAAATAAAGAAGTACCAAATAGGATATTAAACATTCTATCTTATGCTTTGTTTTCAGGGTTATGGAACCAAATCAAGTCTTCTTCCAGGTTTCAAAAACTAAGAAATGCCAGTGATTTTTGGAGATGAAGTTCCTCAGTTTGGAATAGATAAGTACGATTTTCAAAATGCGGACTTTCCTCAGTATGCACCTTTTCCCTTGGGATCATTAGATTTATCAAATGTTGCTCGTACTTCTATAAATATTCCACCTCCTAACTCTGATGTTGCTCGGTACAAACCTCCTACTGGTAAACAACAATCTCAACCAGGTGGTATGCAAAATGTACCACCTGCAGGGCAACAACCTGGTAATCAACAACTTCCATCAGGTGGTCAAGGTAATCCACCTGGTAATCAACGTCCACTACTAGATGATCAGCATGGCACACCAGCTGCTGGACAAAAACCTGGAGCTCAGCAATGCCCTCCGCTTGGAGATAAACAGTGTCCGTCAGCTGGCAATCCGTCAAGTCAGAGACCCAGCAACAACCAGCTCAAGGTAGCCAACAAGTAAGTCCTCCATTAGGTGTAATGTTTACCATCTTGCTTTAACCCAATTTATCTATAATACGTGTAGAAATAAGAATATAACATATTGTATCATACATAGGTACCACGTATATGAGTTAAATTTTTCTCCAGTTTCGAACATACACTTTTATGATAGTACACAAACTGGTTTATACTGTTTCAGGGCACTCGATTCGTTTTAGGCGCCCGTAGACCAGTCTTCGTAGTATACTCAAGAGAAATCTGGGTAAAGGTGTAGTTACTGACTTTAGGCTAGGAAAGTTACTGGTTATATAAGAAATGCTATTTATTTTCATCGACTCCCTTGTTCATGACAAAAACAATACTTCTTAACGCTATAGAATAAGGTGGACCAGTTATCTAGTCCCTTCCCGAAATGTGTACCTATCTGAGAGTGAAACGTGCACTGGCGATGGCATTTGAAAAGATTGACAAGACTAGAGAGTTAATAGAATTATAATGAAAACAAATTTTAAAGCTAACACACACAATCTGTTTTGTTCAAGTATGAAATACAAATTTCCTAAACTACTGCCATGTTAATCATAATTATCGTGATGATATCTGGTGTAGTAAAAAGTAATCCATTATTTTTGCATGACATTGAAGGCTTGACTTACCATAGTTAGAATGATCCGATTTAGGTCACATATGCGCCGTTTTGTTCGATAACGTGTTGCCATTTGGAAGGTAATATCATGATGCCTCTCTCATAGAAGCCCTTGTCCCTATTGGCAAAAAATTGAGACATTCGATGTTCACAAGCCTCTCTTGAAGCGAATTTTTCACCAGCAAACGTGTTCACATGCAGAGTGTCTATGATGTAAGTCAACAGGTGGTCATATACGTCGACGAACAAAAGAATTATTATAGTAATATTTCATGTTCCCTGAATCTCCTAAAGTGAACCTGCAAACAAATAGTTCTAAATAAAAGAAATTTCTGAATACAATTATTAAACCATAGAGTTAGGAACATCACATGAAGCGAAATTATGGGTCAGCAGCAGCCATCTTGTGTGGCCCCATTAGAGTCGGTCTATATCGAGTACTGTGGGGACTGCATTTTTCGATATGAGGTAAGGTGCACCTCAGAAGCCACGTATGGGAACACTGCGGGAAAAGTCTCCAGTGTCCTGGCTGGGATTTGAACAAGTAGATTATAACTAGGAGATATGAGGATTTCGCCTGCCGACAAGCTGCTATTATTTACTGACCCAACCTAATCTCCCTTCAAAAAAATCGAGAATATCGGCTACTCTTGTCAATCTTCGGATTGGCTACCGTGTACTCTTGTCGAAAAGGGAATAAAAATAACAAGAAAGACCTACAGAATTAGCAGGTACCTTTTTTATGAGTGGTAGAAACAAGAACATTGGCTCGGCAGTCTAGTTAAACAATTACGGCTGTGGAATCTAAACCGTTATAAATAACTTTTAGTTTTCAAAACAGGTAATAGTTATGACAATTTAGCAAAAATAACTACTATTAAAACTGCTATTAAATAACGCTAAAATTATTTTTGTCCATCTCTACAATATACAGCACAACACATCTGGGACATTTTCAAGAAATTTACAATTGTCAGTTGTTTGCGACACAGCTGTCTCTTCGAACAACGATTGCTATCTTGGAGGTTTCATCTGATATGAGTGCTTCTCATTAGTAAGGGATGATTTTCAGATAAGCTTGCGTTGCTTGTAATTTGGGTGAATAACCAATTGAAACACGTGTCACACTTACCTTACAATAAAACACGTGTTTTAATTGGCTAGTCACCCAAATCGCAAGCTTTCATGAAAACCAGGCCTTTTACGTAGAACGTTTCAATTTACTCAATCTAATCGCAAGCAACGCAAGCATGTATGAAAATCAGTCCTAACTTCCTCTTCGCATAAAGGCCACTTTAGACGATCCAATTTCTCGTACGATCCCTCGTGTGCAATCCCATCGGTTACATTCTTTGATCGTGTAAAGGCCACTTTAGACGATCCAATTTCTCGTACGATCCCTCGTGTGCAATCCCATCGGTTACATTCTTTGATCGTGTAAAGCGCAGATCGT
>JAGDQP010025587.1:10817-21559 GCA_022664845.1 Lepisma saccharinum
AGAGAACATATTAATGTTATTACTTGATGCAGAAATTAACATACATAGTGGCATAATAAACTATTACAGGTATAAAGATATAAAACAATGTTTTTAAGGGAAGTGTAAAAAGGTCGGTGATACTGCAGTACAGCTACTTCTGGTATAGAGGAGTGGCAATAGCTCAAAATGCTACGTTTTGCATTCTTATAACCATAAAAGGTCCTCAATACGTGAGAAATATGTTTAAAAATATAAAGACAAAGTTCTGATGTGATCTAATAGCTACTGCTTTTCCTAATCTTGCAGGAAATATCTTTATAGAAGTACAGAAGTAAAACTACGACACTTTCGTTACCACTGAAACCTAGTAGAAGTTAAATTCTCTTGGTAGAAGAATTTGACATTACAATTAACTGAATTTCTGTTGCGTCAAGATAGATTCATTGTTATCAATATTTTTAATCCTTTTCAATTTTTTAAATGGGCTATACTTTCACAAATATCTGTGGCATAATTACCCTAAATGCTTGAGATGTCACAACTATAAACTCCAGCAGTTTCATCATTATCCCCTCGTATGCAAAATTGTACCGTGTAAAACACTATACAATATTGTATGGTTTATCGTACGAAAAATCTCGTACTATGGATTGTATACATTCTTTCATACGAGAGATCGTACGAGAAATTGTACCGTCTAAAGCGGCCTTTATAACCATAAAAGGTATAAATACGTGAGAAATATGTTTAAAAATATAAACACGAAGTTCTGATGTGATCTAACAGCGACTGCTTTTCCTATAGTGCAATGCAGTTAAGGTGATTTTCATTGTTTTTCTTGTGCGCAGATTACCGAATCTGCTGCAATCATGATAAGTATGAAGGGAAATAATGTAGACGATACCGGTATCTTTGCAATCATGTTCCTCCCCAATTATTTTGATAAACATATACGCTTTGTGCATCTGAAATAATGAAATACATTGAACAGTAATTACAGAAGTAAACATAATGTAAGTAGAGTGTCGACGTCAACCCAGAGCTGTGCAAGTCATTGCATGAGCTAGGTAATTAACCGAACGAACTAATTTTTATTCAAGTGTTAAGACAGCTGACCCACCCTATTCACACCTATATACCTTGTGTGAAATGAGGTTATAAATCATATAAAATCTACATTACTCCTCATTTTTGTATTTTGCAAATATTTCATGCTTATAGGAACGTAAAACGTAGCATTTTGAGGCGTTTCCAGTGCTCTGTGATAGAAGTAGTTAAACCGCAGTGTTACTAATTGCCCCCATATGTATAAATAGGAGTTAATATATCGCGATTTATATACTTTAGAAGTGTTGTGTAATGTCACATATCTTGTTAACTCAGGAATCTTGTAAAAACAAAACACATATGACTCCGAACTTATCACCGAAGACGGCAAAATTTTCAACGTTTTTTGTGTGTCCGCATTGAAATATCTTTATTTAAGTACAGAAGTAAAACTACAACACTTTCGTTACCACTGAAACCTAGTAGAAGTTAGATTCTCTTGGTAGAAGGATTTGACATTACAATTAACTGAATTTCTCTTGCGTCAAGATTAATTGTTATCAAAATTTTAATTATTTTCTATTTTTTAAATGGGCTATACTTTCACAAATATCTGTGGCATAATTACCCTAAAAGCCTGAGGTGTCAAGTATAAACTCCAGCAGTTTCATCATTATCCTCTCGTATCCAAAATTGTACCGTGTAAAACACTATACAATATTGTATGATTTATCGTACGAAAAATCTCGTACTATGGATTGTATACATTCTTCCATACAAGAGATCGTACGAGAAATTGTACCGTCTAAAGCGGCGTTAAGAATGAGAAGGCAATACTCGGAAAAGAGGGCATCTAAATATGGGGCCAGTCAATGTGGTGGAAGGCCTCGTCCCGTCCGTCTCTTGGCTTCACTCCCCTCGCCTTCAAAAATCCTTATGCTCCCTCTATTTATATTCCTAACTCTATGATTGCAACTGTGTCAACAGCACATTGTAGTTGGGAACAAGCGGGAATGGGGGTAGTAGCTACACTTTATACATTGCCCCCCCCCCCACACACACACACAACGCGCGCACCAGCTGCATAACACTATTACTGTGCTTAGTTGCTCGCTAACTACACAAAATAAAAGAATGTAAGGTAATATTTGAAACATGAAGCAGCTTTTTATGGACTTTATTTACTGCCAAACATATTGTATCATCAATCGAGTTTTCCTTGAGGACGACGCTTTAAAAAAAATCAACTCCAACACACTTCACTGACCGGTCGGAGGATGAGCGTACAGCATAGAAAAAAATTACTTACTGTTTGCAATCTTCTCTCATGCCCATTTTCACTATAGCTTCCGACGAGACAAACTCCATTCATACTTACAGTTTTACCAGAGGTTTGTATGTAATCCACTTAATTTTGAAGACCATCCGCTAATGTCTTCCGCTTTACTAGTCGATATAATAGTTCTAAAGGCCACTTTAGACGATCCAATTTCTCGTACGATCCCTTGTGTGCAATCCCATCGGTTACATTCTTTGATCGTGTAAAGCGCCGTACGATTTTTCATGCTATCTCCGATGTGTTATCTAAATAGAAACGGTCCTATTTTTCAGCGGATTTTTCGTACAATCTATGACAGCGCCCCTACTGGCAATATAGCATGCTTTCCTATTCGGCTGTTTGGTTATGGATTACGAGAGAAAGAGAACATATTCATGTTATTACTTGATGCAGAAATTAACATACATAGTGGCATAATAAACTATTACAGGTATAAAGATATAAAACAATGTTTTAAGGGAAGTGTAAAAAGGTCGGTGATACAGCAGTACAGCTACTTTTGCTATAGAGGACTAGCAATACCTCAAAATGCTACGTTTTGCATTCTTATAACCATAAAAAGGTACTAAATACGTGAGGAATATGTTTAAAAATATAAAGACAAAGTTCTGATTTGATCTAACAGCGACTGCTTTTCCTATAGTGCAATGCAGTTAAGGTGATTTTCATTGTTTTCTTGTGCGTAGAGTACCGAATCTGCTGCAATCATGATAAGTATGAAGGGAAATAATGTAGACGATACCGGTATCTTTGCAATCATGTTCCTCCCCAATTATTTTGATAAACATATACGCTCTGTGCATCCGAAATAATGAAATATATTGAACAGTAATTACAGAAGTAGACATAATGTAAGTAGAGTGTCGACGTCAACCCAGAGCTGTGCAAGTCAATACATGAGCTAGGTAATTAATCGAACGAACTTTTTTATTCAAGTGTTAAGACAGCTGACCCACCCTATTCACCTATATACCTTGTGTGAAATGAGGTTATAAATCATATAAAATCTACATTACTCCTCATTTTTGTATTTTGCAAGTATTTCATGCTTATAGGAACGTAAAACGTAGCATTTTGAGGCGTTTCCAGTGCTCTGTGATAGAAGTAGTTAAACCCCAGTGTTCCTAATTGCCCCCATAAGTATAAATAGGAGTTAATATATAGCGATTTATATACTTTTGAAGTGCTGTGTAATGTCACATATCTTGTTAACTCAGGAATATTGTAAAAACAAAACACATATGACTCCGAACTTATCACCGAAGACGGCAAAATTTTTTGAACGTTTTTTGTGTGTCCGCATTGAAATATCTTTATCGAAGTACAGAAGTAAAACCACGACATTTTCGTTACCACTGAAACCTAGTAGAAGTTAGATTCTCTTGGTAGAAGAATTTAACATTACAATTAACTGAATTTCTGTTGCGTCAAGATTAATTGTTATCGATATTTTAATTATTTTCTATTTTAAAATGGGCTATACTTTCACAAATATCTGTGGCATAATTATTCTAAAAGCTTGAGATGTCACAACTATAAACTCCAGCAGTTTCATCATTATCCCCTCGTATCCAAAATTGTACCATGTAAAACACTATACCATATTGTATGATTTATCGTACGAAAAATCTCGTACTATGGATTGTATACATTCTTTCATACGAGAGATCGTACGAGAAATTGTACCGTCTAAAGCGGCCTTAAGGCTTGCCACCTCACAGATAGTGAAGGTGCTGTACCAACATGCGTCCAGGGACGCTCGCAACAGTAAACGTCTTTGAGGCCGTGCTAAAAGAACATTTCCAAAAGAAACACACCCGAGTTGAAGGGGTGGCAACTGCCCCAATACTTTGTATTTTGAGACCTGATGTTTATCTTAAGGTGCCTTACAAGTTCTTTTCTGGAACCCACTACCATTTAGTGTACTGAAGGACCTTCAGAGGTGTCTTTTGGGGCCCATTACCACGAGGATCCTTTGGTTACTAGTGTGTGGGCCCTTTTTTAATTTCCCGGGTGGGCTCTTCGGTAATCTGTCAGCCTCTGGACTCTAGTCTATGTTACAGACAAGCACAGGGACAAAGACAAATTAAAAGAACCATCAATTTTGGGGCCCACTACAGTGAAAGGAACGACTAACTCTATTGATACAATGGAAGGAACAACGGAAGAAAAGATGCTAATCGCGCGGGACGACCCATGGATGTAAGTGTTATTTCTTACGTCCATGGGACTACCCTCCCCACACCACCGGTTTCCACGTGAGGTCACTTCTTGCCTGCTTCCTCCCAACGCAATGCTTTCTTCACCCGTCAATTCAAAGGTTTCGCTAGTATCTATATGAAACAATTGAACGCTAAAGGGCACGAAGGATGTATTGGATGTATCCTTGGGCGAAGGAGGCGATAAATTCACAAGGAAAGGAAAATACCGGAATAATTTCCTATCTCCTAACTGCTACTCCCTTCGGGTAGGAAATATTGAAGGTACCTTCGTTTGTTGCTCCGAAGGAAATGGTTTTGTACTTCCTTCGACAAGCGCGACATCTGTTGATAAATGTGAGAAGATAACTTAACTTCCGTTATTATGTCCATACGTCGATTGCTACTGTAAACATGTAGAAAAAATCCCAAAAATATCACATTTATTCCCCATAGTAAGAATGACAGGATTCACAGCAATAAATTAGTACGACTTCAAAAGTGCATTTGGTTGGAATGTTGCGTGTTATGTCCACCAGAACTTTTAAACAAATGTGAAACCCAAATTCGGTGAGTGTGTATTTAGCTTTTCACGATTTGCTCTATTTAACGTAAAATATCTAATGCTTTTGTAAAGTTGGAGAGGTGGCGTCCCCTATCGGGGTTCTGGCGGAATTACTAGCTGCAACATTCCTTCACATGTAAAAAGCAATGCATTCCTGTGTGTTGCGTTTAAAATAAACTGATGTGTAATGCTAAAGTGGATATATTTCGTGTGTACTTTGTATAAAGGCACAAATGACCTTTCAACATTTTTGTATTACCGAGAAAGAAAATCAAATAACAGTGGTGCGTTGTGTGTTATAAGCTGTGTACAAGGGTACATCTCTATTTTGCATTTATCTTGCGAAGCTTGAAATATGATGCTAGCATTAATACCACAAAAATAAAAGCTTCCTTGGAAAAACTTTACTTTATGGCCCGCATCTTCTGCTAGGTATTGAAGAATATGCACGCTTCACATCACTTATTCTTTTACCAATAATTATCGCAGACAATTCTATAAATATCTAGTGACAACTAGCAATCCATAAAGTATTACGAAACGCTATATCATTATTATTTCGTTAAATACGCACTCGAGTTGATCAACACCCAATAAACATGGTAGCATGCGGAGGAATACTTATGGCGACATTCCGTGTCTGTGTTCGATTTGCTATAAATTACGAAGGGGTGATCCTAAAGCTAGTGATTGCTGGTAAGTTTCAAAATACTACCTGAATGGGTAGAAATACAAGTAATTTATTCCTGATTGGGATGATATTCGGAATCAACAACCGGTGATAAAATACACACGTACCAGGGAAGATCCCCTCGTCAAATCGAACACTGCTTTGTGTTATGAATGAACGCCCACAAGAAAATACTGACCGTATCTTGAGAGAGCGAAGGGGGGTTAGTTAAAGTGAGGTTAGATATTTTCCTGTAGACGTGATGTGCATGGCGTTTAAAAGACACTACATGGGCGTGCCTCCAATGCGCAAGATGCTAAATAGTCCCTGGTTTCTTCTTCGCCCTTTCAATTTTATTTCACCCTTCCATGACTCGAAACACTGAATACTTACTCTACATTGTGCTATTGATTGCCCTAATCTTCAAATACGTTGTATAGTAAAATACTCAGAGTTTGCGGGATGAAGACAACTGCATTCTAACATTACGTTTTCTATACACCTACATAACAGGCGCTTATTATGCGTAAGGACTTGAGAAAGTATATGAGGGTGAACAACCTGAATATTTCCTTCAAACTCACTTTAAGATAATAATAAAAAAATCTGCAATGCAATGATGCAAATGCTATAATCAAGGTTCCTAGTCATTGCCAAGGAAACGTGAAGTGATAATAGGATAGATATGCTACAGTGAATGATAGAAACATGGAATCTGTCAGATACCCCAATGATGATATAACCCCCGAATTGTCGAGTGCACGGCTCCAACTTATTTTTTACTGGAAGTGTGTGGCATAATGTAGATTAAAACTCTCTATAAAATCTGGAACAATTCAACTTACGTCTCTCCAATTTTTGCTTTACTTTCCCAAACCAAAAATTCTGACTGAATTCCTGGGTAGAAGTGTTTCATTACTTCTGATTTAGAGGTGTGAAATCTTAAATTTGCACTAAAATTAAATCTAATTTAATTTAGTAGGGTGAAATGCAAATGATATAAAAAAACTATTTGGATTTATTTCACAATTTCAGTCGCTAGACAAAAAGATATGTATAGAATTTATTTTCTTTCATTAAAGTACTGGCCAATATTTACTATGTTAAATGTACTTCGGATGGTAACATTTTTATCTAGGGTTGTTTTTTTTTTTTTTTTGGTGGAACAGGCGGTAACACACCTTCTGCAATCTCTCGCTGGGTCCTCTGGGTAAAATAAATGGCCGAACTGTCGGAAAGGTATCTTCGATGGAACCTTCATGAAAGGGTTATAAAAGGACCTTCGCGACTCTTCCTTCAAGTTTCGAACGACCTTCAATATGGCGGCGACGAAGGGAAAGGTGATCGATTGGGACGGCCTGACGTTATATGAACTGTCCTTAAGATGGCCGACCTCCCGGTAGGAAAGGAAATAGAAGATGAAGAGTGTATTTAGGATGCACCCAATGTTTTATCAGAATGACTCGACACAAGAAATCATTAAAGTCGAAAATGTAAAAAAAATAATTGATAGCATTTATGTTACATTTTTCCTCGTTATACGCATTTTCGACATGTTATATTTGAATGTAGGTTATGTTTGAAAAGTCGTTAAATTTATTATTATTATTAAAAGTGATCCAACATTATGCAGTTTCTCCTACCAGGACTTCCTTATGCAAGTCGCTCGTTGTTTCACTGCTTTATGACGCAATGTTGACACAAGTTAAAATCAAACAAGAATCTTTTCTCCTTCTCAGACATTTCTTAATACATTTCAATTGTTATTACACATTTCCTTATGACCTCGTTTTCCACACTTGTCATTGTCAACTAAATCTTTATTTTATAACTGTTATTCTTTAATTCAACGGAAATCATATAGACATCTTACTCCCCGCTAGAGTTCTTTATAACCATCTTTACTACTATCTTGGGCATTGTCCTTTTTATGCTTACGTGCTCTAATATCTTAGATTGGAAGTTCCAAAGATTGTTTTATCGGTACTTGACTCTGTTATTTGTTCCACATAGTTTGATAATAATCTTATAAAACATTCTTTCGTTTCTTTTTCTTATCAAATGATACGTTTAAGTGGCATACTGTTCTCATTCGCTACTTTATTTCAAGGCATTCATTGCACCTCTTTCAAAATAACGCTCGAGAATTATTTATATTTTACAGTATTTTGTCACTCTATAGTTGAAAGTAGACAAATACTGTAACAATTTTATATAAAGTTCTGTAAACTGCCAGCATGATGTCCATACATATATGTGACAACCTCGATATTCCATGTCAAGACTAGGGTGACCAAATTTTTATAAAGCCAACCAGGGGACACAAAATGTTCATATATATACATAGGGCGGTGTAGAACAATTTTAAAAAATCATGATAAAAGGAGAATTCAACCATCGTATTTGAGGTTGTACCGGAAATACGTGTAGGGAGATTCAATTTGAAATTTTCAAATGGAAACTAGGGTAACTCTTTACATTTTTGGAATGACAATTAAAACAAAACAATTTTAGGGAAAATATTTTTCGACATTTTGTACTGTTTGGGAGCTTCAATAGCCAAGAGTTACAGGAGCAGTATTAGGTCACCAACGCCATCTATTGGCCATGACTGAAAAAAAAAACTACGGGGTGTACTGATTCCCAAGTTAATTAATGATAAAACTTCATATGGAGGATTGATCAATCGTATTTAGGGAATCAGTAAGGAGGTCAACTTGAAAATTTCAACTGGAAACTTGGCTAAATAATTACTATTTGGAAACATTACTTCTAAACAATTTTCGTAGGAAATACACTGTGATCATCGCAGCCGTTTGAGAGCTACAGTTGATTCAAAATTTCCGCACCATAGGACAACTATGTTATTAATACAGAGAGCAAAAACTGGAAAGAAGTAAGCACATTCAAGTTTAAAAGGAAATTATTTACTGTTTTATTAGCGGTGGTTTGAACCACGATCGATTAAAACGAACAAATTTCCTCTCTTTCCAGCTTCGTTCTCTGAGTTAACAATGGAGTTGTGCTAAACTTTAAAATCAACTGTCTTTCCCAAACGGCTGCGATGATCACAACGTTTTTCCTATGACAGTTGGAAACATTCTGTTGTGTTTACATTCTGTTTTACAGATTTTGA
Source organism: Lepisma saccharinum (assembly GCA_022664845.1). Classification (NCBI taxonomy): domain Eukaryota; kingdom Metazoa; phylum Arthropoda; class Insecta; order Zygentoma; family Lepismatidae; genus Lepisma; species Lepisma saccharinum. The sequence continues at coordinate 19,755 of JAGDQP010025587.1, forward strand.
ACAAAACCGGAACTTGAGGTGTCCCAGGGAAGGTCTGCCCGGGACGCGGAACTTCGAGAGTCCAAACCGGTTGGTCACCATAGCAAGACATGGAATTAGGAAAGAGGAGATTTGACAATGAAGTAAATACTGAAATTCTTCCTCATCACATTTATTTAATGCATTTGCACTTTAATCTTACGTGTAAACCAAGTTATAAGTAAAATATGCTTAAAACATGTTTCAAAACACCCAGCTTTAACTTATAATCCACTAAAACGTACAAAATATTTGTTCAGATATCTAAACCTTTAAGAATTAAGCTAGTTTTTCATGCAACCGTGCGTTACTTTCTATACTTGCAATTTGGGTGAGTACCTATTTTTTTTTTTTTTTTCATTTGCTCAGTTTTCCGGGCTTTTAGGCCAATTACCTAAAAGAAAAAATCTGCCGGGTATCATCATAGCAATTTTTCCCCCTTTATTTTGATAATTAAAATTTTGTTGGTGACAAAAACAAGACAAAGGACGAAAACGACGAGGGTTAGAACATTAAAACAGACATAAACTACACTACAAACATAACAAACAAAATGAAAATAACAAGGGACTTGAGTATATGTTCCTATTCTAACCCTTTCCTATAAAATCCTTCCCAAGATAACTACTTATACTAGGTTGTATTAAATGTTGTGTAACTAAGTTTGACTATAACGGCTGTTATTATGAATCTTATTTGGATGAACACAGCTTTTTATTTATTTATACTTTTATTTATATATAATTGTGAATGTTAATTCAATGAGATGTAAAGCATCCCTAGGAAACTCTAGCCTGCAGGTGACATGGCGGCCCTTCAGAGCACTCCCCGCCCCCGCCAGGACGGAGAATCCATGCAGCCAGTCTTTTCTTCGTATTATTCTCCTACTAATTATGCATAAGTGTGCATATTGGATGAGTACCCAATTAGAACACGTGTTTAAGTGTGTGTCCTGCGTGTAACATGAATTTCTATTGGCTACTCATAGAAATCGCAAGGAAAGGACGCGGCGAGCGTCTGCAAGAAAAGCTGGCTTTAGGGAAAACGTACCAGCCATTGGTACGTTTACACCACTGTCGTTTTAAAACTTGATCTATTCCGGATTGATTTTTCTGCTCATAGCTATATGTAAACTCTTAAATTTTCCCGAAATTAATTTTACAGTGAAACAATAAAAATGCAGAACATGTTTTATTATTGTTATTATTATTACTTATCGGTATTTTTCTTCAAAATGGCAAAATGGCCAATAGCTGTCACACTTCATGCCCTGTTATTGGCACTTACGTTCATTATACGTTTTTGAGCCCTGAAGATGTGTAAGGGCTGATTTTCTCGAAAGTGTGCGTTGGTTGTGATTTCCATGAGTAGCGAATTGAAACACGAGTTAGAGCTGATGATCATGAAAGCTTGCGTTGCTTGCGATTTGGTAACACGTGTTTTATTGTAAGGTAAGAGTAACACGTGTTTCAATTGGCTACTCACCTAAATCGCGAGCAACGTAAGCTTTCATGAAAATTGGCCGTTACACGTAGAACACGCAATAAAATATGTTTGAATTGGCTACTCACCCACATCGCAAGCAAAGCAAGCAACGCACGCTTGCAAGAAAATCAGCCCTAACAGTTATTGGCACTGCTGTTGCCTGTAACCAGCAATTTCCACCCCTGACAAATATTTGTTCAGGTGACTCTCTCGCCCCAGCATATTACAAGCACAGGGATTGGGAAAATTTACAAACAACACTTTCGCGTATGCCCACCGCTAACCAGGGACTGCGCCCCCCC